>JAQIXJ010000558.1:0-31195 GCA_034700185.1 Phthiracarus laevigatus
AATTAAGATTTAGCAATATATTAGCTTGCATTTACTGCCGGACGTCTATTCAGTATTTAAAAAATGTAAATTATTTCTTTACAACAATAGAACAATCACTTAATATAAAAAACAAAATTTGTCTGTTTGTCTGTCTGTCTGTCTGTTTGTTTGTGATATCCTTTATAGGCGCCTCCCCTGGGGGTTCCAACCCCTCGACACCTATATCAATGGATTCAGCTCGAAGAGAGGAATGCACATCCGGAGGTTTCAAAGTGGTGGGACCCATCCTGAAAAAGTGGGGGTGGAAAAACTGATTCAATAGCACTACATTCGACCCTCCCAAATGTCCACCCCACACGACCTATATCAATGGATTTAGATCAAAGAGTGGAGATCAAATAGAAGGTTTTCGAGGTGGACGGCACCCCCTCATTCAGGAGGGGTCAAAAAAATGTTAAGAACATCATTAAACACCTATATCATTCTACTCTACTGATTAATCTGAGTAAAATGAGGGGTCAATCGAGGGGGTGGGCACCCCTTCATACAGGAGGGGTCAAGAAAAATGTTAAAAAAACTCTTCAGCATCTATATCTATCAACTCAGCTGAAAGTTCTTAGTTAAATAAAGGGTCACTCGAAGGGGTAGGAACTCCCTTATAAAGGAGGTGTACATAAATTCACTTCAAATCAGACATGGGCGGGGGAATACGACATGGACGGGGGAATCCGACATGGGCGGGACTCTAACATGGGCGGGGAATCCGACATTGGCGGGGGAATCCGACATGGGCGGGGACTCTAACATGGGCGGGGAATCCGACATTGGCGGGGGAATCCGACATAAGCGGAGGAATCCGACATGGGCGGGGGCTCTGACATGGGCGGGGAATCCGACATTGGCGGGGGATTCCGACATGGGCGGGGACTCTAACATGGGCGGGGAATCAGACATTGGCTGGGGATTCCGACATGGGCGGGGACTCTAACATGGGCGGGGAATCAGACATTGGCGGGGGATTCCGACATGGACGGGGACTCTAACATGGGCGGGGAATCCGACATTGGCGGGGGATTCCGACATGGGCTGGGAATCCGGCATTGGCGGGGAATCCGAAGTGGGCGGCTGGAGTCAATTTTCATAAACGCAAGCAATGATCGCCCACCGAAGGTGGGCTTTTTTTCTAGTATTATTTAGTATTCAAAGCATTGACTTTCATACGTAAAATTAATTAAGATTTAACAATATATTAGCTTGCACTTACTGCCGGACGTCTATTCGGTATTTATAAAATGTAAATTATTTCTTTACAACAATAGAACAATATTATTTAGTATTCAAAGCATTAACTTTCATACGTAATACTAATTAAGATTTAGCAATATATTAGCTTGCATTTACTGATGGACGTCTATTCAGTATTTAAAAACGTAAAATATTTCTTTACATCAATTGAACAATCTTATTTAGTATGCAAAGCATTGACTTTCATACGTAAAATTAATTAAGATTTAGCAATATATTAGCTTGCACTTATTGCTGGACGTCAATCCATACTTTTTTAACAAAAATTATTTAAAACACGAACTCAAGTAAAAATGATTTGTTGAACGCCGTCGATTTTTTGTTAGTTATTGCAACTATGCAACCAATTCATTGAGTTTATTAAGTCTAAATGTTAATTATTTTAACACTGCAGAGAATGTAAATTTCTTCCGTATGGATTTTATTTTGCTATACATAATTCAACTATACGTTTTTGTCGAAAATTGTGTGAAAAACGGTATCTTCATAGGTGTTGTGTCGCTATTGGACCACATTTTACTCTTAATTTTCATTGCCAGATATTATCGTGTTTATTGAATTTGAGTTAATATCATATTTTTATCTTATTTATTGTGATATTTTGTTGTATTCAAATGAGTTTGAAGAGTTATGCCATCTTGACTTTCATGATTCTTTAAAACAATTTGATTGTTCTGAAATAATTATTCTATAATTTGCCCGTAATTTCCCGTTAATATAAAGCTTCAACAGATTATTAAAAGAGATCTCATAAACAATATGTTATGTTCAATGATGTCTGATTGTGTTAATCCCTTTAAGTCGCTTACAAATATTTTGTTGGTTTCATATAATAAATTGTTTGGTTTTGTATACTCATGATCTTTATGTTTTTTATTGTATATTGTCAATAAAACTTACATCTTTAGTTTTTTGATGACTAAGAAACTTTTTATAATAGTTATATTGATAAGGAGAACAGTGAAATTAAAGTTCAAGTAAATTTCCGAACATTAAATAATCAATTTATCACAGTTTAGATGTTAATTCTCTGTGAATGTCTATCTTTTTTATTCATATATTATAGTTAATGTTTGCGGTGTAACTTTCTATTAACATTACAACCATTTTTTAAATAAAAATTTATCAAACAAATTTATTTGGTTAAGAAGTTTTATGTAATGTTATTTGACACAATTCTGTCTTTTTAAAGCAAAAGTGGAAATCAAAAAAACAATGTCTGGGCGCGTTATGTTCTGGTGTAGAGAACAGGGAGACGTGAGATTGAGCTATATTTTCAAAGTCATAATTAAAGGTGATGATCGGAAATAGAACATACATTTAATGATTTGTTTCCGCCCTTTAGTGCAATATTCTTTTACATAATACTCTGCTTTGTTGGCTCCGCTCGTTAATTATGTTCATTTACTCTCACACGTAATTATATCGCACTGTGTACTTGTATGTTATACAACTTGATTTTAAAATATTTCATCACTTTATATATATAACAAAGTTTGATTGCGGTTCTTTATAGGCCCCTCACCAAGGGTGCCACACCATCTCCACTTATATCATTGGGTTTATCTTGAAGAGTGGAGGTAATGTAGTGGGTTTCAAGGTGGTGGGACTCCTCCTGAAAAAACTGCGGTGGAAAATATTTAAATTGCACAATATGAGTCCTTTCCGAATGTCCACCAACTCGACACCTATAGCAATGGATTTAGTTGAAAGAGAGGATTGCAAATCATGGGGTTTTGAGGTGGAGGAATCCCTCCTAAAAATTGGGGGTTGTAAAACTGTTTTAATAATCCTGCATGGTCGTGTGGAGTTATGCATGGGCGGGTTTAGTTAGTCGTTGGACTGGTGTAGATCAAGGTGGGCGGGTGTAGTTATGCTAATGCAGGTGTAGTCCTTACTAGACGGATGGTGTCCGGGTTAGATATACCCTTCGACAAATATATTATTCATCTATGATCATATAGCAGAGTTAAATGAGGATATTCTGGATGAGATGGGCAACTAAGTTAAAGTAATGGCTGAATCAGTTTTCTGTGAAATACAGTAATTCTACGTCTTTGCATATAAACAACTTTTGAGTTGGATAGACTGATAATCCAATTTATCAAAACGTAAACAATACGCACCCACCGAATGTGGGCTTAATTTCTAGTTTTTAATAATTTTTAAACAAAATGAATTGTAGAGCGTGAACTCGTAGATCGTTTATTAAAATTTAAATTTATTAAAATAAAATAACCTAATCACAATGCATTGCAATTTCTTTCTAATGATTGGCTATGTTTTTTACGCATTTTCCTATTCTCTAAAATTGATATACTTGTGCAATAAGTATTCATTAACTTAAGAAAAGTGAATTCTCTATGAATGTATGGTGAATTGTTTTAAACCGAAAATCCTCTTACAAATATTGCAATGTCCAATATATTATGGACATTTATATCACTTTTATTGATAAACATTATTTTAATGTCCATTAATGTCGATGGGCAATTGAGAACTTATTGCCCAAATTAGACCTGGAAAAAATATAGGGACAGGACAGGATCGGGAGTCATAAAATTTTTATGGGATTTATCGGGTCGGGAATGTACAATGGAGATATCTGGACAGGACGGGATTGTAAAATTCGTTGACTTAATCCCGATTGTCTATAAATGATAAAAGTTTTTTGTATAAACGTCGTCGAATATTAATTTTTTTTTAATTTTAAGCAAAATTTTAATGAAATGACTTATATTGTATATTATGTAGATGTAATGATTTATTATCAACGAAATCTGAATAAAGTTTTTTATTCGATTAACTAACAACTTTATATTGATAAATCGGTTTAAAAATGTAAGTATGGTTTTAAAAATGATAAGCTCGCGATTTTTTACTACTATTAAATTACCATCAAAAAAATTATTACAAACTCCATTAACTTTCCATTAACCTAAAATTAAGATTATAGACCCCATGGAATGTAAAAGCCGCATCAACTTGTTTTACGAAATTTATGAATTAAGAAAATAAATTGTGAATAGGCCGCACTTTAAGTATAAGCCGCATTTAATTTTACAGAATATCAATAGAGATCTCTATAAGCTAATAATTGAATAAAATATTGTTTACGAAAAAAGTAATAGCGATCAAATTTAAATCAAAATTTACCTCGATATAGTGATATTCTGGAAACATTTAATTAGCTTATATGTCTGACTAAGAATTCGATGGTTTTGACTAATTTTAATTTTCCTCTAAAATCTTGAAAACAATTTTATGTATAAGCCGCAAATTTACTTTTTTTCTTAGAAGGCAGCGGTCTATTATCGTAATTTTAGGGTACCTGAGTTTTTTCAATTCCACTACCGTTGCTCTCATTTCCTGTTCGATTAATATAAATGTAAATTAATATAAATTAATGTAATACAGTTTGAATAAGAACTTTAGAGTAGAAAAATGCAGATTAACTCCAAAATTATCTATTAATAATTGTATATAAAGAGTTATTTTAATATATAGTCAAAGTAAGTCATTTAAGTTTTAATAAGCTGATATAAATTTATTGAATAGATTTTTGATAAACAATATTTTATATTATTGAATATTTAACGAAAACATTGTCATTCCATTATTGGGAGCAAATAATTCGCTACAGTTTTAAACTCAAATTTGTTTTCCATAGCTTATTTCCAATTTCACTGCCATTCCATTGTAATGGAGCAAAAATTTTTGATCGCTAGTTCCAATAATCTTTCATTTAAGAAATTTCTAGTAAAATCCTATATTACTCAATAGCGAATAAAATTCAATTTTAGTGTATTATTTTCATTAACATGCATATGCTCACTGCATGCTAACTCACATTTAAATCTAACAATTTTTTACCGTAAATCCTATAATTATTTACCATAAAAGGGAATCATATTACGCGGAACATCTAAAATCATAAATTGCGCTTTAATTTAATCGTTTCTATTAGTATAGAAATTCGTACTTTTCTATACGATTATTCGGTTAAGTCTATATAGTAAATAAAAACCAAATCCTCATAAGTAAGTAAATTTGTATTTGTTTATTCGCGTCAATGTTATGATTTGAAAAAAACACGTGAAATGATATGAACTTTTATTAATAACGTTATCATAGTTTCCGTGTGATTCAATTACAGTAAACAAATGTGATGATTGTTCGTACAAATAAGTATATAAACACTGATAGTAATTTGGTTGGATAATCGACACGACATATGGCATCGCAAACACAATGTGTAATCCAATTTAAACAAAAACAGTTTCTATGAGTTAAGTGGATTAGACTATTTTAAATGCGAAGAATACTAATACTTTATGGGTCACAGACAGGACAGGCGGAAACTATATCTCGACTCCTATATGAACAATGTTTGCATCAGTTAAAAGTTTTAATCGACAATTTTGACATCACATTCGAGTACTACTGTCTCGATAAAACCGAACAACGATTCAGTCTCGAGAAAGAGGAAACAGCGATAATAGTGGTGTCGACCACAGGAGAGGGCGATCCACCAGACAATGCTTGCAAATTTTACAGACGCATCAAAAAGCGAACGCTTGCCACCGATTATCTTAAAAACTTATCGTATACTTTATTAGCGTTGGGTGACTCTAATTACGATAGATTTGCCAGTTTTGGCAGAGATTTGGACAGAAGATTGCAAGAGTTGGGAGCAAAACAATTTTACGGCACAGGTTTTGGTGACGACGCTGTGGGGCTCGAGCTCGGCGTTGAGCCATGGATTGATGGCATTTTTACCGCCATTTTAAATCATTTTAAAGCATATTCTATACTTATTGTTCCAGTTGTTGACGTTAAACCATTATTGATTGATAGTGAAATGTCGGATAAAACCGAATGTCCAATAATGGTGTCTAATTCCACATTAAGAGAGTTGACTCAACTAACGTTACCTCTTATTTCCAGTAAATTCAATAACTTTCAAATTTTATTGCACCAAACAATTCCAAACGATTATAACGAAGTGACCGAAAATTTTTATTTTCATAAACTGCCAGTTATGGACTCATCTATTTTTGACGCGTCTATTATGTCCATTAAAGAACTGACGAATTCTGGCGAAATGGGATGTGATAACAGTGATGACCAAAGAATAGTCCTCGAGACGACGTTCGAGTTTGATTCTAATGATTACCCATCGTATTGCGCCGGAGATTCGTTTGGATTTATAGTCGGAAATTCGGACGAAGAAGTGAATGCACTGCTTTGCTGCTTAGGAATCGAAGATAAACGAGATTTTTATTGCGAAATCGTTACGCCAAATGTTTTTCCGCATTTGCCTAAAATAACGAAATTATCCGATTTAATTAAATATTACGTGGAAATACGCGAAGTTCCGAAGAAGGCTTGTTTAAGACATTTTGCCGAATTTTGTAGCGATGAATCGCATAAACGAAGACTATTCGAGTTAAGTAGCCGTGAAGGCGCTGACGATTACGCTAAATATATACGAAATCAATCGACAACCGTATTAGACATTTTGAAACTTTTCCAGTCTTGCAAGCCTTCATTAGAAGTTTTATTGTCAAATATTTCATGTTTTGTCCCACGATATTATAGTGTCGTTAATTCGCCTACAATTGATTCCAGAAATAAATTTAAAATTGCATTTTCAATCATAAATTTAGATGCAATTAATCTTCGAAATGATACTCAATTGATGGGAGTGTTTACTGGGTTTATGTTCAGGTTATTTCAACGGCAAAATAGCAAAGACATAGTTAATGCGATGTCGAACTTAACTGTTTGTGATAAATTAAGTGCGATTAAAGTGTTTAAGCGAAAAAATCCTTATTTTAAACCACCGCTTACTGTTAATATACCGATGATACTGATCGGTGCTGGAACTGGTGTTTCGCCGTTTATTGGATTTTTGCAACAACGAAAACAAATGAAAGTTCACTCGAAACTTCCATTGGGCGAGACGTGGCTTTTCTTTGGGTGTCGTAACTCGAAATCCGATTATATTTATGAAACCGAATTAAAGCAAGCTTTAACTGATGGCGTTTTATCTCATTTATCGGTTTGTTTTTCGCGTGAACACGATTGTGACGAGTCATCACCGAAATATGTTCAGGATCTTATGAAAAGGTATTTATTGCTCATAGTTTTATTTTTTAAAATTTTGCTGTGTCGTAAAACGTGCTATTTGTGTCCCAATTTTATTATATTAAGAGATTATCGTAATTAAGGTGTTTTAACTTTATCATTTAATAAAGGATTTTTTATGATTTGAGGGTTAATAAAAATCTCCAGTTTCCAGTTAAATAGAACTTGTTTTAGATTTTGAAGTAGAATATTCTATTTTGTGTGGTAAATTGCGTTTATAAATTTTTAACATACTCAACTGAAATTTTAGGTAGAATATGACATTTTAACTAATTAGAACCTAGATTTATAAACATGCAGATTAAGATTAGAATATTCCGCTATTTGACTTATTTAAACATTATTTTGTTAAAATTTTAAAAGTTAATAGAGTTAATTGTTAAATTAAGTTAATTTTTATAAAACTTTATCGAAAATAATTGTAATTAATGAAAGAGAGCGATCGATCAAACACTAACTTGAACTTTGAAAGACTTCTATATGAGTTTCGATCATGTTTTTTATGCTTTATGTTGCACTAAATTAACTCGTATTCAAATATTTTATATTTAGGGTATATTGGTTATTGCATTATAATAAACCAGTCATTTTAAATCAATATAATCATTTTTCTAAACTTTAGGTATTCTAAACAATTATATAGACTTATTGATACCACAAAAGCTGTGATTTATGTTTGTGGTGACGTAAAAACGATGTCTGTTTCCGTGTTCAATGCATTTGTTAGTATTGTAGAAGAGTGTGGACAAGAGAATCATGAAAATGCAGTGAAATATGTTAGAGATTTACAATCGGAAAAACGCTATTTACAAGATTTGTGGATTTAAATTGATTTTTTTTATTTTATTTAATATTAAATGACAATATTTTCATTCTTATAAAATAGAAAAAATATAATATTCTTGTTTTTAAATTAGAAACAAATTATGTAAAGTAAATTTTTAATAATAATATCAATAAATTTTTATGAAACGAAACGGAACTCGCGTTTAAAAATAATGTCAATAATTCAAAACTGGTGGCTATATTTTATTACTTCTAATTATTGATTCAAATTGAAACTACCTATAAGTAAATTTACATAAATACAAGTTTAAGTACAGTTACTAATGATGAGAATAAGATCACACACGACAAGCCCAACACTGACCGCACATAGTTTTCTCGGTCGAGACTCCAGTGTGATGTGATTGTTGAGCTTGTGATAACGATATGTTAAATCACCTAAATTCTAATAATATGCTTACATATGATTTTCATCGAATTATCTTATTAATATTGCAAGATTTGGAATCAAGATTCGGGATTACATCTTAATTTCAATTATTGTGTTGTTTTCCATTAAACTAATTGGATATTATTGAAATTTTTAGCTCACTTTTTGTTTAAAAACTCAAACTCATGGAACTCTGTCGGAATGTTATCAAAATATAAGAGTTGTTTTAAAAAATTGTTGACTGATGTCATTTATTAAATATATTCCTCAAATCATAAACTTAAGATTTAATAATCATATACCATAACAGGTAAAAAGTGAGCTAAATTTATTTATGAATGTGTAGTTCCTGTTTTACGTTTTAATACATTTGATACGCTAACTGATCGTTTGAGTCGTCGATTGGATGGTTGTGTTGAAGTATTACTTGCGGATAAGAACACTGTTGGTCATAATTTTGATATGGATTTTGTATCATATTAACGTCGGTACGGATAACAACTTCGATCTCATCACCGATTTGGGAGGATATAATCCGAGACACTTCTTCGTGCGAAATGCCTGTCAATGGGATTCCATTCCATTCAATGACTTGCATTCCTGAGCATAAAATATTATAATTAATAATTATATCCAGCACTTTGGCAGTTATAAAAATTGACACCTTCTTGTATTTCTCCCATTGTTGCCAGATTGGGATGTATTTTAGCGATGTATGCGCCGATCATTGTGCTGCCGGGTATTTCTTTTCCTCCAATAACTGTTATTCCTAGTTTATTGCCTAATTATTTATTTTAAAGTAACAAAGATTACACAAAAATATTTCAATCATTTAAATTAATTTTGAAATGTCTAATTACCAGTTTGGGATCGAATCTTTGGATCTTGCGTTAGGAGAATACGTTTTACTGGAAACGGGTATTTGGGATATTTCGCTGTGTTCGGTGCAAACTGTAAATATGAAGATAAGGCGATTTGACGCCCCAATAATTTTGGTTAGATAAACAAAACGATTTTTTATTTTTTATAACAACAATTCCACAATCCATCAAATGGTCGACAACTACTTTTAATACGATTTAAGTAACATTTTTTGTTGAGTATCAAACTGGTGCGTACGTTCTTACTTGAGTTTTCTTAGGCGATCCTTTTATCATAGAGTTGTGATCATTAACGCGATAACCAGATCGATGACCTAACAATGTAACCGTACAAATATTTATTATTTAGAAATTAGATTTTTAAGCAGTTTAGGCAAATATCTGCTAACAATTTTTTTGCTGCTATCCTTAGATAAAAAATATGTTTAAACAGCAGTGTGTATCTCGAGACAGTTTGTCGCTCGCATTTTTTTAAATTTAAAGTATACCGTATTATGATTTCTAACTAAAGTTTTATTTTACTTTAGTTCAACTCTATGTACAGCGTGGATAGGCGTAAAAATATATAATTCATTAGCTTATAACTTTTCATAGTGTGCTAAAACAATAGAGTTTACACAAATATCATAATTTATTTATAATTTTACTAAAAAATAATTGTCTGACGTTCTGAAAATTCTCGCATTAAAATGAATTAACGTTAGAACAGATTTTTCTGTGTTATAGTATAAGGGCTGTACTGATACTTATTACTGATTAATGTATTTTTCAAATTTTAACAATTTAATTACTTAAGCTCACACAACTCACTCACGCACGTACGCAAACTAACATTATATCAAATTATGAGCAAAAGTATTTTTTATTTTTCTTAATGTATAAACGAAAATCTTCATGCACTTGTATTTGTTAGAATCTAAAAAAAGATTAATGACCTGATGTGACAATCGACGAACTGCCCAAGTCTTCAAGTAATTTCCTAGACCTGGTTGGCATATCAGGCAGTATAGGCATTGCTGGCGTATTAAGCATTTGATCCATTTGTTCGCTCGGTGTGTCAGTGTCCGTTGACATTATTGATCCGACGTCCGGAAGAGCAAAGTTTGGTCGACAAAGCAGCGCAGCGTCGCGTGCGTTCGACTGAACCAATCGAGAATCGTAGGTGTGATTAACGTAAGGCTGATGATAGTTATAGTTATCGTATCTATTTATTTAAAAGATTTAGTTAACTTGAATCGATAGCTATTGAATAAGAATGTTGTTAGTTAACTACATTTACCCGTGTAATGATGGCTGCGAATAATTAGGCTTTAATCTTCCGTAGTAATAATCTCGCTGCGGATTCGAAGCGGAAGCAGCGGATGGATAGTTATAATAGTAATTATTATCCAAAAGTGCACTTTGACCATAAATATCACTGCCATAAGGTATAGTACTCTCGTCGAGAGAGTGCCTATAAAATCTACCAAAATCCACGATTTGTTTTTTTCGTCGTATTATCTCTGCCCTAATTTTTGCCGCCTTCTCTTCCCTCGTAATTTGGTCGTCTTCGTCCTCAGACGCGGCCGGCGACGGATGCCACGAACGTGGCTTACGATTAAGCCTTTTCCTTTGCTGCGTAAGGTCGTCGTAGTAATAGTTATTAAAACTTCTGCCATACGGGTCGAGTCCATAACCAAATTTCGAGAGCATATCGGTTGCGCCTTCGCTTCTGCGTCTATAACTTTGCGATAACTTTTAATACAAAACCAAAATTATGATATTTATTAAACATACACTTGTAATGTAAATGTTAAATACAAATTTTTTACCGCATTGTCAGTCATATACAATTCATTATCATTAGGATCCATATAACTAGGAATGACATTGTCTCGAACACCTAAATCTACGTCAGAATACGCTGCCATAGACGACATCGGACGCTGTTGTTTATAATTGACGCCATAAGCGGGTCGACTCGGATGAAGCGATTCAAACTCGTATGATTTAAATGGCTTATTATCTCTTGTTGGTGAATATTTGGAAATCTTAGGATCGGAAGCAATTTTTCGATATCTGCCTCTTCTACGCCGCACTGGCGATGAATATATATCGTATAGTGTTTGCAAATCGGTCTCCGATTTGCGATAAAATTCTTTATCTCTTTCCCTTAAATCCATTAATCGATGTCTTTCAGTGGAAGCAGTTTTCAATTCATCCAATAGTTTTTGTTTGATGTTTTTCATATATGAGGGAAACATAGTCGGAGAATTAAGTGATGACGACGAGAGCGATGTTTGCAGTTGACTGCCGATTCTCGTTTCTCCTGGCGGTACTGGCGATCTGCTCGGAGATTTTATATTACCGATCGGACTTTTTAGGACCGATTGACCATAAGTTGATGCCAAAAATTGGGTGATATCTGACGTTATTGAGAATGGAGATTGTGCTTGACGTTGCGGTGGTAATCCAGTAGCGCTGTCTAATGATGATGAGGGCCGCAACGAAGGAACGCGTTTCGATGATATTGATGTGGTGGACATCGTAGCGCGACCTTTCATTTTAATCATTCGTTAGATTATTTATATCTATGCATTACACAATTAGGTTATTAATGCAATACAGTGTAACTATTGTATCACATCCATTATGATAATCTTTTTCTCTAGACTTTACTCAATAGGAGAGAAGATGTTAATGTCATTTTAAAACATTTTTAAAAGTATCAAAAAAAAATAAACTAAACTCTGATGAATTTTTGTGAGTTGTATGTAAATTAAAAATTAGTAATTCAAATGCTTTTAAATTAAATTATAATTTTCAGAGCTTTCAATATAATCCAAGAGAATTTAACATCAAAATATAAAATTACATTATATATTTTTGAATATAGTAAAGCTTATAATTTAATTCTTCGCACATTAAAATTAGATCACAACTTTATAATTAATAGGATCAATAAGTTAGTTAAAACCATACATGTGCTACTTAATCCATGAATGCAGAGAAATGTTATACTTAAGCCACGCCCTGTCTGACTCTGTGCTTAACATTTGTGTGGTTTATCTGGACTGGCGCCCACATCACTGGTTAAAACAGTGCAATTTTTAACGTAAGCTCATTAACTTTAGAGCTATTGATTGTAACGTTATATTAATTTTAAGACCAAATAATATTTTTCCTTCATTATAAACACACAATTTTGTTTAAAAATATTCCTATAACCAGTACTTCAATGAATTTTTAAAAAATTACATTCGGGTGAAATTCAATTCTCGAACATAAAATTTATAAATCTTGTCTTAATTTTTGAAAAGAGTGTTCTGTCCTGTAAATTAGGATCAATATTTCCGTGTAGTGCTGTGTTTAGATGACACGCGACTTATAGTTTATCTTTAAGAGCACATATACATAGAGAAACATCTCTTAAACAGTCTAAGCCTTAAACATGGAACAGACAAAGGCGTGTGTCCCATAATACTAATATATTTCTAAATTTTGACAGTACATGAGTCTAATTTCATGAAAATGTTGTTTTAAGAAAAAATAGGAAGGTTTTTTATAAGGAAATTAAAATGTTTAAAAAAATCAACTATAAAAATCGAATCATATGAACAGAAGAAAAGATTTGTTTTTATTTATGGTAAAGTAAACAGTATTCGTTAAATTAAAGCAATACCATAATAATCCATTTGTTTATACTTTAAGTTATCATAACAAAATTACTGATTAATAATTCCTAGACTTCATTAAGGAAATGATGTCTTGTGTAAACAAGAAAGAGATTGCAAAATCTTTTTAACTGTTATAAGCGCTAATAAATAATGTAAGGAAATACCTGAAAGCCTATCTTTGATCAATCTTCTCGTGGCTGAAATTGGGGAAATAGGTTCTTCATCTAACGGAACAGAAGGCAATCTTCTCCTTTTTCCTTTGTCTGTGGATCCAATTTCGCTTTGAGAATCTGGAAAATCGTAGCCTGGAGTGCGTGATCTGACAGTAGGCGGATAACTATACGGTGACTGACTCTTTCGTTCGTAAATTGACATCGCTGTGGACGGAGCTATTGTAGACATTAATGTTGAGGTTGCGGTCGTCAGTACAGTAGACGCAGACATACCCATACACGCTCTTCTCTGATTTGACATATTCGGACCGAGTATCACCTAAAACGTGTATAATTAATAGCGCTTTGAAAATTAATGGTTAATTAACGATCCAGTTTTTCAACAGAATTAATTAATTCGAACTATATATAACTTGATATTAATCATTGTAGATTTTAAATTCACTTCAATATTTTTAACGATTTTAAACATAACTAACGAATTTAAATATATCTAACGATTTCAAGGAATTAGCTTAAAATATACTAAAAATTATATAAATTAATAAGTTAGTCCAAATATTCTCATTTAAAGTTTACTAAACGCGTTCGATGATGGTTATGGATTAATTTATTTAGTATCAGTGAATTCTGATAATGATAACTATCACAATCATTAATTTCTGTATCTAAAGATTTCATTTTAAAGTCATTTTTATAACTGTAAGGTTTTCAATGAAATAGTTTAGGGTTTAAATAACTATAAATTTTTTTAGCTCACTTTTAAAAAAAAAGTAGATCTTATGCTTTTGACACTGCCCTTTGCGTCTGTCTGTGTGTCCGCACTCTTATATTAATAAAGGGATTTCTCCTATTTCTTATATTAATAAAGAGATTTGTCATTTTGTCATATTAACTCCATATTTATGACTAAACTAATATATTTGTGACAAAAGATTGCATATACCTATTAAAAGTGAGCTCACTATGAATGTGTAATCTTGTTTTTTAAGGATTTTCAAAGCCCTAATAATTAATGGTTTTTGAAATTTGTATTACAAATTTGGTAAATAGCATTAGATTCTGATCTGTAGACCGTAATAATGAATAGAATAATTAATAATTTAACAGTAATGCTATATAAGATATACTATATTTTTATGCTCTATTTCTTTAGCACAAACAAAGTCCATTATTTTTGATGTGATAAAAGCTAACCCATTCTTTTATTTAATTATATGGAAATCACTATCAATAAGCTTTAATTTTATCGATTATGAAAATGTTAATTTGGCGTTACTGTAGGAAACTATAACAAAAACTTCAAACCTGTGACGATATAACGCTTGTTTGCGTTTTTCTTGGCATCATTGGTGATACGGATCGCTGAGACGCCGCTAATCCAACAGAAGATTGGGAAATATTTTGTGCCGCTAAAGTTTGAACCGCTGTCTGCATCTCTTCTGTTGTTGGTTGAGGTAAGCGTCGATGCAATGATTTTCTATTTGCGGCATTGCTCAAAACGGGTTCCGCATTTTTAGTCTGTATTGCTGTGGAACTCGTCACTGATTTATTCGTTGCCGATGTTGGCGTTGATGTCACCGAAGGAGGAGTGGAAGTGGAAACCTGTTTGTCTTGTTGGCATTTTTCCTGTTTTGGCTGCTGTTGCTGTTGTTGTTGCTGTTGGTGTTGCTGTTGGTGTTGTGGCGATTGTTGGTGCGAAACAAGATCTTTCTTGTTTTGCTGTTTGGTTTGTTTGTCGATTTCCTGCTGCTGTCGAATCGTCATCTGTTCGTTCACTTGTTTCTGAAGCTTTTGCTGTTCGATTTGAATTTGCAAGAATTGTTGCTGCTGTTGTATGAGTATTTGTTGTTGCTGTAACTGTTGCTCCACTTGAGGACTTGGAAGAAGAGATGCGGCCGGAACTGGTTGAGGATTAAGCTGCAACTGTAGCGGCAATGCTGTCTGAGTGGCACCCGATGTGAACACTATAATAGGCTGCGCTGAGTGTGACTGCGAATGCACTGTTGCCGCACTCTTATCATTATCACTATTATTTTGATTTTTTAAATCTTTCGTTGTGTGATGAATGTCTCGGTTTATGCTTTGACTTCCATTAATCGTTCTCTTGTTTGACTGTGGCATTTGTGTATTTTGACTAATTATTTGCATATCTTTTTGTCGTTGTTGTTGTTGATACTGAGGCTGTTGTTGATGTTGGTATTGTTGTTGGTGTTGGTGTTGGGGTTGGTGTTGCTGTTGCTGTTGCTGTTGCTGTTGGTAGTGTTTCGGGTTTGAGGAATACTGCTCTTCTGGCGGCGAATTAGATCCAAGCGCTTCCATCGCTTTATTAAAATCGGCGATCATTCCTGTAATCGTTCCACTCGTAGCGCGAGGAATATTTGTTCCCAAAGATGATAACTAATTAAATATTTTTAATTTATTTGCAAATAATTAATAGATATTTTTTAATTACAAAAAATATTACAGAATCACGTGTTTTTATATTTTCCATGATTTCTTGTTCAGCCGCTTCTATCGATGGCGAAACATCCATTATTGGCGATAAATCGGTTGGTGGTGACCAACATTCTTGTATCTGTGGTGGTTTTTTGGGTTGCAATTGGTATGGATAAGACTGTTGTTGATTTTGGTTAGATTTATGTTTTGGGGACAGCGAACTACTAGTGGGTTGTAATGTAGAAGAGCTCGATAATTGGTGGCTAACCATATGTGATGGCTCTGTTCGATGAATTGGTGCTGTAATGTGTGTGTTATGCGTCGGTTGTGGCTGTTGTTGTGGTTGAGTCGGTGAACTTAATTCCTGATCCGCAGCTTCCAGTGATGGCGAAACATCCATTATTGGCGATAAATCGGTTGGTGGTGACCAACATTCTTGTATTTGCGGCGATTTCTTCACTTGAAGTTGATTTGCGTATGACTGCTGTGGATGTTTAACCGGTAAAGCATTGCTGGCTTGGATCGAAGAGCTTGAAGAATACGCTATTTGTTGGGTTACGGTATGCAATGGCACTGTTCTAGGAATTAGTGCTATTCCTTGTTTATATGTGGGCGAACTTGATTCTGGTTCAGAATTATCATATGACGGCGAGAGATCAATGTCTGGGGAAAGATCATTGGTTGGCGACCAACTTTCTTGTATTTGCTGTGTTTTATTTGGTGGTTGCGTTGAATTACCATAAAACTGTGGTGTATTTTGGATTTGGTTCGAATAAGGAGCTTGTATTTGTTTAGCATAAGAAGCTTGCATTTGGTTTGAATAATATGGTTGTGTTTGGTTTGAATAAGAAGGTTGTGTTTGGTTTGAATAAGAAGGTTGTGTTTGGTCTGAATAAGAAGATTGTGTTTGGTTTGAATAAGAAGGTTGTGTTTGGTTTGAATAAGAGGATTGTATTTGGTTAGAATAAATGTGCTGATTTTGTAATTGGTTATTGTATGACTGTTGTAACTGTTGTTGATTTTGCATTTGATTAACATTAACATTAACGTATGACTGTTGTGGATTCTGTATTTGGTTTATGTATGACTGTGTCTGTGTCTGTGACTGTGGCTGCGCTGCCTGTTGTTGGCTTTGAGCAGATTTTTGTTTCAATGTTAATGCACTGCTGGTCGGAGGCGATGAAGAACTAAGAGTAGTTATTTGCTGACTTACCGATGGTAAGGGTAATGATCGAGAAATTGGTGCACTCAATGCTTGCTTATATGTGGGTGGACTTATTTCTTGATCTTTATTAGTATCACGATTTGATGATCGCATTGTTGATGCGCTATGCGTTGTGTGTGTTGCATGTGTTGGATGTGTTGCTGGTTTTGATGGATACGGGTGTGAAGCCATGTCTGATTGATAGCTTGAAGTATTGCTCGTTTCGTTTGTTGAATATCTTTTATGGCTATATTAATATATTGATATTTTATTAATTTACTAGAATCACGAGATATTAAATCAATCGATTTCTATTTTTAACTAATGTTAACTAAACGTAGAAAAATTTAATTGGGTCATCCATAGCTCATGAGACACCATTTATTTACATCATATCAAAGTATATACAGTATGATAAATAGAAACAAGAGTGGATCACACCTATGATGGCATATTGAATAAGGAATGGTGTTTAAACTATTTGATTTTATAGGAATAAGGAGTGATAGGAGACACACAGACACACGGACAGAAATATCATTCATATAATGTGAAATTTTCAATATGCAATAAAATTAAATTATTTACCTATTTATTGTGGAGGACATAGGAGGTGGTGCAGCGGTATCATAGGCATCATAGTGATGATCTGTAGCTTCTTCATTAGCTCTAGCCATTACAGATTGAATCATACGCCTTTCTTCTTCGGTTAGTCCACTTAAATCCACGTCAGGAATATCAGCATTAGATGGAGGTCCAGGTCCAGGGCCAGACCCAGAACCGAAATGCAATCCTTTTGGCGCTTGTGATCTAAGATTTGCGGAACTTATGGTAGTGTTAGTGTTTCTGATTCCTCCAGGGAATGAACTCGAGGAATGACCGGTATTTGTATTCATTGTCTGCGTATTTCGCGCACTATAACTTGAAGACACAACAGAAGGATTAATATTAGGAGCACCTAATTGGCCATAATCACCAGTTTGTCCGCTTTCCTCATTTCCCATAATAAGTCAATAATAAATGGAAAAGATTAAAATGAGCACCAATTTAATGATATCTAAAACAGTTAAACTCAAAAACACAGTCTCGATGTTCACTACGAAACACTTTATGTCTGAAAAACGGTTTAGGAATGGTATCGACGAAAATTCAATATCAGCCTGAATGCCGCGAAGCGAGCATAGAAAACAATTGACGCTTCAGTATAGCCATCATAAAACCTCAAGAGCCATTCCCATTTATTATTATAGGTGTTTGCTATCCTGGTTTTTATTGATCCATCACAGAGTTTTCAGTTTTTAAATTTAAGTTCAGCAAAAAACTCGCACCTTATTTCAAGTAACAAAAATTAAGTGAGTTAAAGCGAAAATAACGCTAATTCAATGCATTGAGTTCTTTATTCCATTCGCTTATCTCAACTTTTTTTTTGCTAAAAATTCGCGTAATACCCACTAGTAAATAGAGGTATATTTAGAACATATACGAGTATAAATAGAGTACATTTTCCACAAGATTAACGAACGACCTCCAAAGCAAAAAGTATAAAATTTCAAGTAAATAAAATAACAATAACGATAAAGAACGAGCGAACGGATACTCAATGAATTATGATACTCTATGGTCAATTTCTTCGATCGCAAGCGAACTATACTCGATTTTTGTTCCGAGTTATATTGTAGTTTTTTGTATTAAAAATCCATTATACCAAATGCTATAAGAAATGTAATAATTACGTATTTAGACTGTGAGTGCTTTCTAAATACGCCTAATCAATCATTGTCTGTTTTAATAGATCATTTTAAAACTCGAAGTGAAACCTTAACTTAATAAAAAAAAAGTTTAAAAACAAATTTTAATTTAAAAAATCATTAATTTTTCTGTTAAATAAAAATATTATTTTTAAGCCTCCGTATAGAAATTGCATAAAAATTTAGGTCAAAACTTATTTCAATTATTAAATGCTTTTTATTAAATTACTGATAACAAATTTATCATTTTTTATTCTCTTAAAATATATTCTATTTTTCGGTGATTTATTTTAATATTTCGAAAACATTTGCATAACTAAGCGCAACATCTTTACTCTTTCTCAAGTTTTAGTTTTATTATTTTTTCCGTTTTGATGGTAACATACAGTACTACGTCATAGTCTTTGAAAATATATTAGTAATTTCGAAACGGGTTTATATGTTTACGATGACATTGTGTCAGTAACGTTGTTAACACATGTCTTGTAGTTTTGAAATTTGTCTCTCATGTCGTCTCTGGAAATCCAAAACGCCACATCTTTACGCTTTGTTTGCAAACATTTGTGCAATTTCACTCTAACTGATTCATCGTTACACAGCGATGCTGTGATTTCTTCTCGCGTCACAGCATTGGGCACAACTTCGTAAGTGCACGAATCAATCGCTTCCAGCATCTGTATTACAGTATTAATGTTTACTATCGAATTCTTTCTCAATTTAAAATTAAATAGACTTAAATGTTCGGCGATGCTTACCACAAATGGTAATTTTTCTTCTAAACAATCCAAGAACTTGCCTCTTATTCCTTTAGGGAGAGTATTGTCTAAAAAATTTAAAAAATAATGATAAATTTAAAATCATACAACAATTTACACTAAAGATAAATGTTTTAAATAATTTTTTTAAAGAGTTTCGAAAGTTAAAAATGTGTACAACTTATTAGTCTAATTTGAATTTATTTGATTTGTGAATAATTTTAAAATAATTATTCAATTCTGAGAATATTCTGTAAAATTTCTATTTCAGAATTCCGTATAATATAATAGATTTTAAGATTAGTAATAATAATATAATAGATTTTAACTCTATTCTTAAGAAAGGAAATCGCAATTCACAAGCAGAATCGCATCAAACCAAAAAGAATCGATTATTATGCAATAAAAATGATTATTTATTCTAAATTGTTGACAGTCTAGACTCTAGACTATAGTCAGTAAGTATAAATTCTATTACTGGCAATGAGTGTGATGTGGAGCAAAGTTTAAATGCGATAAACCAACAGAAGAGACCAACAGTGGTGGGCGTAATGCTAATCGTGTAAAGCGAGTTAAAATACACTGTAAACTAAACCATTCATTAGATTAATAACGTGGATATTAATGCTTAATTTTAATGAATAGTAATTAAGCTGAAAATTGTAATTTGTTTAATTTTTACATTCATTTTCAATTATCGCTGATTGCAGGATTCTTTAATGCCTTTTTAGCAGTAACGGAAAAAGGTTTTTGCACTTTCACTTTGACAGTTATTCAATTACCTTTGAGAGAAATATACTTAACGAATTAAGCGCCCTATAAAGCGGCTATACTGTACTGAACTACAGTATTATAATTATTATACTGTACTGTACAGTACCAGTGTTCACAGTATTTGCTGTGTTCGTGCTCAATCTTAAAGTTATTACAGCTACGCTATGATTATGGGTTACTGACTAACCAGTTTTACTCTGGACTAGTGAATGCCGCAAAAGTTTTTTGAAGATTTAAATTTGAATAGTTTTAGAACGTCAACAGTAATATTTACCCAAATAGTTTTGTTTGAATGTAATTTCCTTCTACACTATTAAATGAATGATGTTAATTGAAATTATTCAGATTTAAAAGATTTTTTAGTTGAAGCAAAGAAAAACATTTTCTCATTTTCCTGCCGCTATTTGACTAACAATAAAGAAATTAAAGTTAGATTGGAGTTACATACAGAACATTTCTATACTGTACATATATTATAACGTTTTGTAATACTCACTAATGTTTAAATAAGAGTTTAGTACAAGTTAAAGTTAAAAATTAAACATTTGTATTTGTTAAGTATTTATAGACTATATTAAATAAAAAATCATTAAAAAATGAATTTAACTTTTTGTAAATCAATAGATATTATTTATGAATAGGATTTTGAAAAATTAATTTTCAAATAATGCCTTGCTTATCAAAATAATAAAGAAAAGTTAAAAACAAGATTGAGATTGTCTTTTTTATTTTATTTCTAAATTTAATATTAAGTTGAGCTGATTTAAAATTCAAATTTATTTTTTAATAATATAAGTGTATAGTCATAAAATTCAGATCATTACAATATTATTAACAAAAGAAGAGCAGCTCAAAAGATAAAGTAGAAAATATTAAAATTACACTGTAAGCTCATTTCATTCGAAAACTATAAGCGAGCTAAAAAATAAAAAAAGCTCAATACTTTACGAAAGGATTTCGCAGATAAATAACATCATTTATAGTGTCTACACTATATTTTTATACAGTATAGTGTTTTATTAAAGCCATTTCTATGTAATAATAATTTTTTAGATAAATAATGCACAGAAAAACATTCTGTTTTTAATTTTAATTTACCATAAAAATTTAAATAGTTTAGCACTTATTATTTAACTATTAATGTACTTTGAAATTAATTCTACCGCTACAGTATAACTAATAATTAATTATGTTTTAAAATAACATTTGGTTAAATCTTACCACACATTTTCTTCTGAAGCAATTCAATTTCCTCGCTAGTAATTACTCTATCGATAGCCATTGACTTAACGGCGATTAAAAGTAAAACTATTACTAACAAATTTGATTTCATGATTCGGAAGCAAATTTACAATAATAATTCAACCATACGTAAAGCGTATATTTCGTCTAACTTTCGCTTTACATTTTACATCGGGGTTTATATATGTGTATTCGTTTGAAATATTTTAAAAATAATATTACAACTATTATTTAGATGAACAAAAAGAAGCATAATTTCCTTAAAATCAGTTTCTTTTTTTATGAAAAAAAAGTGTAACTGCTATTACAAAACAATAACATATTCGGTCCGTAAATGCGTATGAATACAGTAAATATTTTAACAAAAAGATGTAAATTCAATATTTGCATTTTGTATTTTTGTATAATACGCAGTTTAATAATAGAAAAATTTTGTGAAACGAACGTATTAGTTCAGAGTAAAACT
The DNA here is from genome assembly GCA_034700185.1 of Phthiracarus laevigatus. NCBI lineage: Eukaryota > Metazoa > Arthropoda > Arachnida > Sarcoptiformes > Phthiracaridae > Phthiracarus > Phthiracarus laevigatus. Next base: position 21,992 of record JAQIXJ010000558.1, read on the forward strand.
AAAGTTATAATTTTAATGTATAATTTATTCTCGCAAATATTTACGCTTTTATTGTGTCCAATATATTCGTAGAAATTTAAAACTGTGTATGCTTTCACCACTCTTTCCTTTCCCTTCCTCACTCTCTGTTAATTTTTTTTGTACTCTTTTGCCACTCGTTTCGGTTTCTTATTCTAACCTTTGACGCTTTAGGCGAATATAGTTTCACAGCGCGTGAAATGTGATTCCCTAACAAACACACATTTATGGTTTCACTAAAATTGACACTCAAAATGCAATTATAGCGGCCGTGAAACTAACGAAACCACTCCTCATAGGATGAATGGAGTGGCTGGACATGATTGGGACATAACACATGCAGTTGCTTGGATACTTCATCTGATATACTGTTGAACACGCTCTCAATTCGAGACAAAGCTATTAACTTTCGAGTAAAGTTTCATTTTTAACATTTTTAAGTTGTATACAGTTTTCGTTGTTTTTTGTTTATGATTTGATAAATTCCAGACTCTTTTTTAAACATATTTTATTTTACATTCAACTAAATACTAGTTCAACTTTAAATCAGTTTCGTAGTTATTACTAACAAAAATATGAATTAAATATGTTTTCTTCTATTCCCCAAATGAAGTGTTTTGTAATAATAGGTATGTGCTTCACTCAATCAAATATTTCATCTTTTTAAATATTTATTTTTATTTTTATAAAATACCATTATTTTTCTTTTAAATTTATCAACTTTTATGAAAGTTTTTTTTGTGTAGACTAAAAAATGAAATAATGCGCTGAAGCGTATTTATGTTCATAAGTTTGAATAAATTTGAAAACACAGATTTTCTTTATGTAAACAGTTATTTTGTGAAGAATTGATCGCGTAATGCGATCGATAATTACGATTAGCTTAAAATATAATTTTTTTAAAAATATTTGAACGGAATCAAAAAATTTATTATCAAAAGTCATAATGTCAAAAGTCAAGTCATTTTACATTTAATTTAATTTTTATGTTGTATGTGGTTTAATGTATATTATAGTACACAATATACAGTGCCTTATCATTTAGCCATTAGTAATATTTAAGCTTAACAGGTAATAATTTTTATTAATAGGTTTATTCATTTTTCTAAACATTTTGAAAATAATCAGTACGCAAACAACAACATTAAATGCTAATATCACCGCATTTGACGGAAATGTAGCAAACGGTTCATCACAAACGCCCCAAACATTTATCAATAGTTCTGTAAACGAAACGAATGAAGCGATAGAAAGCGCATCGACAACGTCTACAGTTTTACCAAACAATGGTAAATAAAGCTATAACTTATATTACCAGTAAAATGCAATAAAATATTTGCTTTTCAAAAACTAGCTACAAATAAATCAAACGAAAATACTGTAACAAATGAAACACAAGCCGATACTAACACAACGATCGCAACTGAAACGCAGTTATTGCGATCATCGCAATCGGATCTCACAGACGATATACACTTTAGAAGAGCCCAATCAGTTGTCCGAACACCGATAACAACCGCCACAACTAACAGATCTGAACCCATAACTGCGCAAAACAGTAGTGAACCAAATTTGATTATCAAATCGGACGCTAACACAGCATCAAATCCAATAATCTCTACGCATTTAAACTCGATCGACAATAATTCAACCAACAGTTTATTTCCAAATTTGATTTCGCTAAACGATACAAAATCTCCTATAAATCACATTTTAGGGGAAACAATAGCTGGAAATTTAGAAAATAGAACTCAAGTATACGATACGCGTAACGTTAGAACGCAATCATTCACTACTATTGAGCACACAATAATCAGTTTGGGTACAAATCAAACTTCCGGATCGAATCCCAACGCCAGCACACAATCGAATCAATCAACTTCTACGTCCACACCGATTCCGTTAATTATCCAAACTGATCCGAGAAAAGACTTTTTGTCAAACTTTGCTATATTTGCATCCAATAATAATACGACTCAGAATCTTAATAATGACATTAAGCCTAACAGACAATCGGAACGTAGTTTTGCCACAGAAGTGACGACATTAAAAGACGGCAATAAAACCGAATCATCGATTATGGCTAATAATACAGTGACAAATTCAAGTGATTCATCATCTAATGAAACGATTTCCGGATCAATCCTAACCAATAGAACATTGGAAACTTTTAATGAGAGTTTGAGCGTAACACTAAATAGTTCTGAATTGAGCACTGCTTCGAACCAACTGAATATCTCGACTGTTGATTTAACTGCCAATATATCATCGTTGCCACAGTCATCATCGGTCAAAGATATAACATATGCTGCAAACAGTTCTAATCCAAGCAACGATACATCATTTTCGTCTTTTACCACACTATCATCGTCAACAACAAATGAAAGCGTTTCTCTTGTATCCAAACTGACATCAGAGGATACTGTGATGAGTTCAACAGGGAAATCGACACCGAATCCGAATTTTTCTCAGGTTTAAAATATTTTAATAATAATAGAAAGAAAGTATGCACTGCTAGTTTTCAGATTGGGTGTGACATACAGTATAGGAAAGGGAGTGTAACCATAGTTGATTTGAACTGCAAATACCGGTACTATATTTGTTGAAGTTTTAAAGGAAGTCTAGTTTGATAAAATTCTTTGCGAGTTTAAACTCTTTCCCGCTTTATATCTCTATAAATAATATATTGACAAATAGTTTATTTTAAATACTATTTTTTCTTTTCCCGTTTATCTAAATTATAATTGAGTATAGGCACATCCAGATCTTTTACAGTATATAGTTATGATTAATGGTTATATACAGTATATGAATAGAGATCCAATGAAATTATATAAAATTAAACAGTTATTAGACCCATTTTTATAATTATCTCGAAACTTGTCTTTTTATGAATTTTGTTTAATTTTTAACTTATAAATATTATTTTTTTGTTATAAATAATTTATAATATAACAATTATGGATTGATAGCTGAAAGATATAGTGTTTTTTCCATTTTTCCCAATCATATCTCATTCATAAAATTTATTCTTTCGTCACGATATAAAAAACTAATGATTTTTTATATTCTTCTATACATTCTGGTAATAATTTCTTACATATAAGACTTTGAGATGAGCCTAAGCCTACCACTGATTAAATATAGTATGAATATCGTAGATTTATTATCTTTTCAATATAGAAGTGTTAAAGAATGAAGTAATCATTACTAGCTTTATAAAATAAAAGATTAATTAATATGTGCTTAAAAAGTCAAATTTGTTCAGATTGTTGATGCCGTATTTTATATTAATTTCAATTATAGATATAATTCCAGATACATAAATGTAATTTTTTTGAAATTAATGGCCTATAATGCCTTGTAGTTTTTTGGTTCTTCCTATGTTATATCAACATACAGTGAAAATGAATAAATGTTTAGGCACTTTAAAAATTATAGGGAGAATAGATAAACATTAATATAATAATGTGATTTGCAATATATAATTAATTTTATTTTTACTTTTACTTTGTTTTGGGTTGTTATTTATAAAAAACTTGTTAACTCTAATTTTATCAATTATAGTATAATAATACAGTGCATCTTCCAATGGTTAAAGATATACATAGTATTTCCAAGCACGACATGACTAATATAGCGACCATAACTTTCATCGCAGAAGTCGTTGATGTAAATAAAAATTTTCAATTAATTAAAACATTATAATAAATACTTTATTTCACTGTTAATTTAAATGATAGATATTTCAATGGGTATCAATAACTGATATAAAATTTCGTCGTTTCATTTGTAAACTGGTTGATCCCGAGCTCAGATGGTGTACAATCTACAAATTTGTTTATATATCTCCATCGCCTACCGTTACAAATAACCATTTATATATAAACTTTTTTATCCAGAATTATATTGAAACGGAAAATGAATGTAAGTTTTTCCTAAGTTGTGATTATTGCATGTTTATTAAATGTAAATTTATTTAGAAAATAGCTTTTTTATTATGAATGAACTCAAAGTATATTTCAATGTACTAGATTTTATTTGAAACTAAAATTACCGTTTTCTATTTAAAGTAACCAAATATGAATCTGTATTTCCTGGTCCTTTAATTGTTGATGCCTTCAAAAATGATGAAAACATGACAGCAAATTTAGAAAAATCGGTATGTATTTTTTTTAAGTTATAAATTTAAAAAACGCTATATTATTAAATATATTTGCATATAATTGCACAAAAGGTCGGCTTGAAAATAGTTAATTTGCATACCAAAGTGCGGACACTAGTTTTTAATACACCGGACGCGATAGAGAGGCGAGAGAATGTGGATCTATACGTATTTTTTACCGTAATTATGCTTATATGCACGGTTTTACTGTGTCTGGCCATTATATGCTCGTGTGCGCGACATAAAGGTAATAATATGACACAGGTATGCTTTTTGAGCTTATCTTAAACATAAGGAGATAAAAACGTGAATTTGAAATTTATAGATAGAACTCTCTAATAACGCAGGCATAAGCGCTGTACGCTTAAATGGTGGCATCGATTTGAATTCCGCATCTAATATTTTACGCGAAGAAAATCAACAAAAGCGATATACAAATGTGATAAATGAAGATTGTTGGGTCGCACCTCTCGATCAAATCATTCCTATCGAAAACGAAAAAATAGCCAAATCCGACGCACTTAGCGATACACGTTTGTAGTTCTTTTACTCTTAATTTTTTATGCCAAAAATTTTTGCTATTTTTGATCGATATATATATATATATATATATATATATTTATATATTTAATGATTGTAATGTATAAATTACCGATTATTTTCTTTATATGAAATAAAAGTAAGCTATTGTTTGAAATGAGTTCATTTAATATTTTAAATTTCGCTTACGACTATGCATTGAAACTTGTGCGGAAAATTACATTTTAAATAATTGTTTGCGATTATTTTGGCGCTAAGTAATTGGAAATCTGAATAAAATAATTAATATTGAGATTTATTTTAAAGTTTTTCAAATATTAATACCATCATTTTTTCTTCGTAATCCCTATGATAGTAATATAACAATTAGGGTAAACTTATAGATCGCGTGTATGGAAAAATAATACACACATAACGGTACGACACACTAAATAATTTAATGATTTAATAATATAGTGTTCGAATAAGTTAAATCATTGTAATAAAAAATAAAAACAAAAAAAAACAATATAAATTATATTTGCATATTTTGTATAAGAAATATATATCATTTACTAAATAACAATATAAAAGCTAACACTCGTAAGGAATAGCACCATAACAATAATTTCACAATATTTAATATTATATTTTCGATTAATACTTTAACTCTTGGAAACTATTGCAATATTATTATAGATTCTAACAAATGTATAAATATTATAACTAAGACTATGATAAAAGTTTTTTTAAATAACATTATATAATTATATAATCTTTAGTTCTAATTATCTCATAAAATATTCTCACTTAATAATATAAACTTCTAAATCTTGACTAAACTCTGAATTAAAAAAAAATCATAAACAACAGTTACAGGCATTAATTAACAGTTTTTAAAAAATATATAATAAAAAATAATATAATTTTGATTATCAAGTAAATTTGGTCCCAAATAATTTTGGGATAATAAGTAATAAATGATAAACAACGTCTAACAAATAATTCATATATCGAACAACTGCATAGTATATGAAATCACGAAACATTGATCGGAGCCGTTAAATTCAATAATCCTCTTCTTTGTTGTTTTCGTTGTTCTGTCATCTATTTATTTATAACATTTCAGTAATAAAAGCATAAAATTCGTTCCAATATTACTGTTCACAGCGATAGCAAATAATCATTTTATTTACCTGATTCTTAAGCTCGAAAAGTTGTTGACTTAACGTCGCGATAAGCTTTTGCGTGACTTCGAGTTGAGATTGCAATGTTCTGTACTCATTTTGTTCGCCCTCTCCATCGTCAGCAGCTAAAGACATGGCTCGCATACGCGGAAACCAATCCAGGTTTCGCTCCTTTCAATTAAACATATCACACAATGTTATGGAAAATGTTTGAACATTACAACAATTAACTTTACTTTTATCATATAAGCGACATAGCTTTCGGGTCCAGTAAATTCTGTTTGATTTTTAACTCTCACTAATACTATAAAATAGAGGTAATGCCACATATTATGTTCGCATCGAATGTGTTCCTCGAATGACACACTTTTATTATCAAATGACGATCGATCGAGTCCTACAGTAATATAGACAACAATTTGAATCATTAACATTATTTAATAAACCATAAAAGTGTACCGCAAATAAAGCATGTATTCTTTATAATTTCTTCTTTTTGCTGTTTCTCACTCCTCAAATCGGCAAATGTGTCGATAATGACGCCAAATATTAAGTTAAGAATAATAATGATGACAATGAAAAAGAAAAGCAAATCGTATATAACTCGGGCAACAAAAAGCGGTTCCGCAGAACTGGGAGAACGTAACACATCGCCGATTCCGCCACCATTTCTCAGACCTTGATTTAATGTGGTTATGATACACATCAGCAGTGAATCGCAAGCTCTCTCTTTTATTGGTTCAGTTTCAATCTCTTTTTTGTTCTGGTTATCGTCTTCTTTTATCAGATCTAACAAAATATTGTCATATTTGGGAGACGAGTCATCCATTGTCTGATTGGTTTGATTAAAGCAAGAAACGTTATTCGCCTCACAATAGCCAGTATTGGAAGATTCAGGTTCACTAAAATCGTTTGGCTTATCTTCTTGAAGCGATAATTCAAATGAGTTCGATAAATCTACTAATGATGGCTCGACTTCCATCTGATAGTCGTCGCGGAAAAATAAATAACCGATGATTGAAAATAAATATACGAGAATGAGAGCTAAAATAGCAGTAAGTATGATAGAACGACCGTTTCGTGTTACAGATTTAATCACATTCTTCAATGTTTCCTCTTGATATACCACATTAAGCAGCTATCAAACCAAATATATTGAAAGCAAAAAATGATATACAAATGCATAACATAATAGCTAATTACTTACGAGAATGCTGTAAAACAATGGATGAAAACATAGTCCAGTGAAACAAAAAATTAAGTAAATGATATGATATAAAAATTCTTTATCGATTAGAATTTGTTTGAGTTGTTTGTTAAACGTGCCATGATTTCCCATTATGCTTATCAGATGAACGGTTGTGATGAGCACATTGGTTGCGCCCAATAACCATAATGTTGGCTTAATTCCGATACTATATATCAAACGTAATATGAATGATGCGACCAGAAAGCGAATCACTGACTTTCGCGGTATTGTTAAAGATGATGCCATTGAAATCAACATAACAGCCCATATAATTGCGGATAATCGAGAATCCAGTTCTACATGTATATAATAATTATATGATTGATTTTTATAATTACAATCTAAATATACCTGTTTTGAACGGAAATGGATAGAAAAAAGCTATGATAATGTTAACTAAAACTGCTAAGTTAAATGAGATGCTGTTCCACATTGTCATATGTCTCGATACCCAATACAACAACGGCTGACCTATTTGGAAATAATTTAACTTGTATTAAATAATCTATAAAATTAAATAAATTTAGAAATAAGATTGCATAAAATTAAGTTTAACACTTCAAATATGTGAAGAATGTGGTTTAAAAACACTCATAATTAATATTTTTCAAACAAAAAAGGAATATAATTTATTATAATTATTCGGATAAATTACCTAAATCCTAAATGAAAGGCACTTATGTTTGAGGACCCTCTATATCCTCATTAGACTAACCAAAATTTCGAATAAAATTATAACCAAAAAAGCCTATGCCGCAAAATAAACAGAAACTGTATCTATACTATATTACCTCCAAAAAACTGTATCTATACTATATTACCTCCAAAAACTGGATCTATACTATTTTACCTCCAAAAAACTGGATCTATACTATATATCAGATATATGGATTTGGCTATTCTGTCTGCCTGTCGGGTGTGCTGCACACTCTTATGTTAATAAAGAAATTTTGACCTATTTCTTATGTTGATTAAGGGATTTTCAGGTCAAAAAATAGTGTCAAAATGAACAAAATTATGCTGAATTTTGTTATTAAAAGGGTCAAAATTGGGCAAAATGTGCATAAAATTGTCAAAAATGGCCATAATTGTATCAAAATAGGCAAAATTCGGCCAATAAAAGATTAAAGTTACAGTGCATCTGCCGCTATTTGGTGTTATAAAAGTGTTTTCCAGACTCAAAATGGCAAAAAAGGCTAAAAACTAGCAAAAATGGGCAAACTTAGTCAATACTGACCAAACTTTAGATTAAAATTAGAATGGCATCTGCAGTTATTTGCTATAAAATAAGGAAATTTCAGGCTCAAAATTGACAAAAATTTGGACAAAACATGCAAATTATGCAAAAATAACTTAAAGGTTAATATTTTTGTGGCATCTGCCACAGATTTGTGGTCATTTAGGGATAATCAACCTCAGAATAGTCAAAAACTTCGATTATAAGGTACAAAAATCAGATTAAACTGAAAAATTATAATTTAGAACTTAGTGGCATCTGCCGTTAATGTATTATAGAAAACGAATTAATGTTTTATACACAATACAACTTTATAATTTAAAATATTGGGAGCGAGCAACCATATACTTACTGAACTTATCTTAAAAAAGTCATATTATGACCGTATCGATCTTGCTTTTTAAAGTTTTTTGTCTGATTGCAGAAAAATTGTCGCTTAAATCCGAGTAGTTTGACCCTCGCCCCTAAAATTTTGAAGTCGGAAAGTAACCACCCACCAGACAGACACACTCTGGGACACCATGAATAATAGAATAGTATTAAAACAATATTAAACTATTTATTATTTAGTTTTAACGATTCTAATTCTAAACAAGATCGATACGGTCACAATATCTGACTTTGCTATTTAAATTTTACGATATACCGGTAGTTTACGACCAGAGATTGATTTGCTTTTTGTCTTTACGCGACTGAGTGTTCATTCTTCCTTATGATTTATGCACTATGAAATGGTTACGCTGCTGTATAAAGCTTTTTTTATTTTGTTTCATTTAGCACTATCAAAGCCTATCAAGGTTACAAAAAGACAAAAAGCAAATCCAACTCT
>JAQIXJ010000559.1:0-31174 GCA_034700185.1 Phthiracarus laevigatus
TTTATAAATACTGTGGTGAAATATCCTGGTGCCACACATGATGAATATATTTGGAAAAACTGCAACTTACAAAATGTCTTTGAAAATAATCGAATTAATGGTGTTTAAGTCACAATGCTTTCATAATATTTTCTTAATGCACGTATAATATTTACAATAAATTACAGTCTATATTGTCTTTTTTAGATATAAAAATTTATTGATTCTTAAAAACAAATAATATTAATTAAATAAATATTAATATCACAATTAACTTTATTTATTGAACACACTGATTATGATTAATGAGTAATGAAATGTTATCACTTTTTTAATTATTAATTAATGTTAATAGAAAATTTTAATAAAGCTTTCAATTTGATTACGACATATTGGACAAACTTTATTCCGATTTGGGTACTCATTTATCGGAAAACATTCTTTGATGTCTTCATAGAATAAGCATTCAGGCCATGGAATGTTTGCACAATGCTTGCAATAATAAACGTGATTGCATGGTCTGGTCAATACGTTCGCCATCTCATCTATGCATACCCCGCACATTCCATTTGCTAATACAAAATTAATATCAATTAATATTAGTTAATATTAAATTATATTAAAATATAATACCCGGTCTTGAGTCGAGATTATTGGTTTGAATGGCAATTTCATTAGATTGCACAGTATCGTTCATTTGAATAATATTTTGGTTGACATCGACCTCTTCAGCGTTAGGTGTTGGGTGCCAGTATTCACAGATTGTCTCCCTTCGATACTCGCAATTTAATCCTTAAATTAATATAAATTATTATTAATTTATAGAGAGATCATTCTTTTAGTATTATAATTATATACATCATACCGAATTTACAGGCAATTCTGTGTTTATTGCGGCAATCTGTACCATTATGGCACCAATTGGCACCTTTGTTGCCGGTCGTGTCCCAAAATGGACACTCGATTCCGTCTTTCGCTTCGATGCTGTGGCGAAATTTACAGATCTCCATTGCCACAAAAACCATTTAAATAATAGCGGCAATCGGCAATTTTAATTGGTGGAGCGTTACGGCGGGACATCACTATTATAAATATTAATTAATATTAATTAATATATATATATAAATAATGACTTTTACTTTACTCATAAATGCTTCAAAACGTTGATTACTCGCTGATTCGTCGCACAATTATTTGATTAAACTATTGTTTGGCAAAATGATTTAAACAGATTAATGTTTTGTTTGAATTGATAATTTGAAAACAACGAAATTGAAATATTGGCAAACAAAATAACGATACCTTTAAAATAGATACTATTAATATTAAGCGATGGTTGTATTGTTTACCATTTACTATAGTATACGCGACACAAATTAATTCTTTATATCAATATTTATATTATATTTATATTATTGTTTAATATAAATTTATATTATTAACCGCTCTTAAAATGTTTATTATTATAATGCGCATGTGAGCCAATACGTATGTATTATTAAATATTAACGAAGTATTGCCGCGTTTACTACGTTTTTAATGAACGCGTTTTTGGTTAATTAACTATTTTCGTTATTGAAATCTCGTTTCGTTACGATAACTATATAGTTATCGTAACTATAAGTTTTATTGGTAGAACCCACTCCTGATTGCTACGCTAAAACAAGCTTAAATTTAAATTCAACAAAAAAATTAAAACTATTAAATTGAATTAAGAAATGCTGTTTGTTTGACTAAACTATTTTTATGCTATTCCTATAAAACCAAAACGAAATTAAAAGTTTTAACTGTTATTGACATTTACATTTTAACTAATTTAAAACTAAGTAAAGCTGAGGTACACGTACTTAGTAAAAACAGGTACACGTGTTTACTATACCAAACAATTCATATAGTTTTGTTGCCAAGTCGTAAATCTAATACCAAATTATTATATATTTAATTTTATTTTAATAAGATATTTGGTTAACGAAATATTCGTGTAATTTATTGGGAACGAAACAATTCGTTAATCAATTAATTCATAAATAGTTAAAAACCAGAATTACTTGCTATTGATTACATGTAATTAGAGACGAAAACAGCGATGACATTATAAACCTTATAATATAAGCGTATTATTTCATACATGTTTCGGTCCAGCACAATATGGTTTATATAACGAATAAGGTATAAAATTACTAAAATAAACAAAAATAACGTCTATTACTTTAATGATAAATTGTTTAAGAATATGCACTAAATTAATTATTTATTTATAAAACATAGGATAAATAATCGTATAAATCTAACAAAATACTGGAACAATAGTAATTTATGAAAATTAGTGAAAAAATCGATGTCTAATAATAATATAGTTTGAATAATTGGTTGACGTAATCTATGTACGTGTATTGATGACCGGTTTGTAACGGCGGCACTGCACTGGCACTTCAGGTGTCGTCCATTTTTATTTTGGTCTTTGTTCCGCCAAAATCGTTATTTGATTAATACACGCGAATACAGCCATATTATCGATTTATTATTTTTGGATCACGTTTGGACGTAACAGATAAATACGATGTCGAGTTCGTCGTCAGCGAAGTTCGCGATCGGAGACCTTGTTTGGGCTAAAATGAAAGGATTCAGTCCATGGCCGGGAAAGATAGTGGACGGCTCTGCTACCAATTTGAGACAATCCAAACCTCCAGGCAATTATCGATACAAATCCATTCAATGCGTATACTTCTTCGGTTCGAATAACTTCGGATGGATTCAAGAGGACGCTATTAAGCCGTACCACGAGTTCAAAGATCAAAACTGCAAACTGAATAAGAGTCACGCGTTTAAGGAAGCCATCGAAAAGATCGAGGAATTTATACGAACTGGTGGCGACACCACCGCTGATGGCGTGGACACCACTACTGGCACCAATTCCAGTGGTGATAACGCAGCGACGGCTGTCGCTGAAGACGGAAAAGGTTTGTGTTTCAAACTATTCATATAAATTTCGTGTTGTGTCGTATTTTGTGTATGTGTTGTAAGACTAGAAGTTATTAGCATATTAATTAATAGCTTCAAATCTTCCATCTATTGATGAAGAAATTGCGACCATATTTACGGGTAACAAATCTGGTGACGAAAAGAGTTCATCGGTGGCGCCAAATTCAAGCACAACAACAGCCACTTCTTCTTCGTCGAACACTCAACGCGATTACAGTCGAACTCCTTTCAAATCAAAAACTACTAAAACGGCGAAAGCGTCCGCGTCTTCGACTAATGTCAATGACGACGAAACCGCTGCGCCTCCTCTTAAGCGCGCGAAGACTGTTGAAGAGAACAGTATATCGCAACCGATTGCTACCAAATCTCCTACAAAAGCAGCGCGTAATCTATTGGCGCGAACATCACAATACTTGTTAGATACTGGAAATGCCACCACTAATGATCAGTCGGATGTTGATATGAGAGCAGTTTCCGCCAAAGCTAAGGGAATTCGCGCCTCATCTTTGAAGTTTGGTTTTATAGGCTTAGGTTTGATGGGTCAGAGGTTATTGAAAAACTTACTGAATTCTGGACATTCAGTGAGCATTTGGAACCGCACTCCCAGTAAGTGTAAGGAATTTATAAAAGCAGGAGCTGTTAAGGCCAGCACTCCGTCGGACGTTGTGGCAGCTTCTGACATCATTTTTTCCTGTTTATCTGATCCACACGCTGTTAAAGAAATTGTTTTTGGAAACTGTGGCATATTGGCTGAAATTAGGTCATCAAAAGGTTACGTGGAAATGACGACAATAGATGCGGACACAAGTAATGATATTTCGGAAGCGGTTTTGGCCAGAGGTGGGCGCTATTTGGAGGCACCGCTGATCGGTAGCGGAAAATTGCAGGCCGAGGAAGGAAATCTCACTGTTATAGTAGCAGGAGATAAAAGCCTGTTTGACGAATGTAATTCATGCTTTCAAGCCATAAGTAAACACGCATTTTATTTGGGCGGTCAAGTGGGCGACGCTTCCAAAATGAATTTAGTGGTTTCCATGCTTATTGGCAATCTTATCGGTTCTCTGGCCGAAAGTATGGCTCTCGCCGATCGAACTGGATTATCGCAAAAAGATTTGCTGGAAATTCTATCACTTTCGCCATTAAATTGTCAAACGCTTATATCGAAGGGAAAGGCGATGATTGAGGGAGGTTTTGCCACCGAAATGCCATTAACGCATATGCAAAAAGATCTTCGGCTGGCATTACAACTCGCAGAGGTTTTCGAACATCCATTACCAATCACTGCATCGACGAATGAAGTATTCAAACACGCGAAACACTTAGGTTACAGTGAACACGATGTGGCGGCCGTTTATATTAGATCAAGATTTTGAGGTTTTTTAATCCATTTCAACAAATATTGTTCATTTTATGTCATTATAAATTGATAGCACGAATTTCTGTTCAAAATTACCATTAAAAAAACAATACATATTGATTCCATTAATATATAAATTTTTCATTTTTAACTTACTTTTCATGAAATAATGTTTTCATTGATAATAACATGAAATATTATCTAATGTATAAACATTTCATTTTGATAACTACAGTCGTTTAAAAGTTAATTTTGGTTATATATTATAAATATACGCATTTTATTGTTTTATTTTAATTATACTAAGTTTTAAACTCATCACACTCTCTGTATATCTTGACAAAACCAGAATATATCATTAATTTTTTGTTCATTGAAAATCTAAATATAATAAAACATTTCTGCTTAATGCGCATCCTATTTGTTTTTGGGTACCCATGACTCGATTTTTGGTGGTGTTGTCGAGTATGGCACGTATTGTAGGTTAGTTCCCGTATAGTTTTGTTTGTGTTCAGAGAGCCATCGATGCTTAACGGGTGGGTTGACTGTTGGCGGAACATCTGTGGTGTAATGCAACCATATATGCCATTCCGCTGGGATTTGACTGGCATCGTAGTCCAGATAAACGCTATCTGAATACTCAACCCATCGATTACGACAGTGAAAGTATTCATTATTCTCGAAGTATTTATTTCCAAACTGGTCCATACCAACCAGTGTCCCGATTTTCAGTTCATCCATTCTATACACAATTTAAATCCATGACAATATGTTGACCTTAACTAATCATTGTACAAACCTATATATCTTCTTAATTGATTTAATAACTCCTCCGTTGTGTCTAACTATCCGAACAAATCTGGACAATTTGTCCAAATTTAGCCATTGCGCCAGTGTTGGCATTTTTCAGTTTTGATTATTATTAAATTAATTAGTTTTAGTTAAATCAATATAACACTGGAAAAAATATTTTAGCAACAAAGCATACGTAAATAACGTTTTAAGTAATAAACTTTGTTCGAAACGATCATAATATGTGACTATAAAGTTAGGGTGGAAGTGTAGTATACCGTGAGTATTGTTGCAAAAAAAACTTTTTTTAAAACTTTCAACAATAGAACTGCGCGCTTATAAAATATTTAAAATCACAATTTATATTCGTTTATCAACAAAACCAACATATCCAAACCTAACCAACATATCCAAACCTAACCAACTTATCCAAACCTAACCAACTTATCCAAACCTTACCTACAAACCTATAGAAAGCTATACAAAGCGACCAAACCTAACAACCAAATTTAAACTCAAATCAATGATAAACTAATATACATAAATGTTCTATTAAAAAATTATTGTATTGTTAGAACTTTTAAAATAAAATTTTACAACAATACTCACGTTATAATACACTTCACCCAAAGTTAGTTTCAGATAGTTATGGTCGATCACATACTTCGTACGCTTCCAACCATTATTTTATATTATTTTTATAGGAATTTATGTTATAAAAATGAAAAAGTGTATAAAATGCAACAATGATCTGAGTTCTATACGATACTGAATAGCGGCAAATGCCACTGAAATTCATATCACATAACTTTAATACTGTTAGTTAACTGCAGATTTTAATTTTGACTTAAATTCTGTCATTTTAACCTAAATTTGTTTTTTACGAGAATATATGATATGTCCTAAAATCACATTTAAACATCAATAGAAGCAAAATTTCATTGTAACCCTATTTTTTGTTATTATTGTAAGTTTTACCGGTTTTGAACAGATTTTGGCATTTTTTGTAAGCCTAAAAAACAATTCAAATTGCGCCAAATAACGGCAGATTCGACATAAATTTTAACGTAAAATTTGGCCAATTTTACCAGATTTATCCCTATTTTTGTCAATTTCGGGCACGTTTTGAAACTAAGAACCCTGTTTAACCGGTAAAAGCCTCAGATGACACTGAAATATAACCTTATATGAAAATTTTTCCCTATCTTTGAACTGTTTGAGCAGATTTTTTTCCTATTTTTTTGCCCATTTTTAACCTTAGTTTAACCGTTTTAAACTATTTTATGTTCATTTTGATTCAACTTTCGGTCATTATGACCTGCCAATCTTTTTATTAACATGAGAAATCGGTTTTAAATTCTTTAATTAAAATAAAACAATATCGATTCGGTCATAATATCTGCCTTTGCTATTTTAATTTTAGTTAGTAATACTAACTTAGTATATGGTCACTTGCTTACATCGTTCGCTTTGGTCCCAGTATTTTGTATTATTTTTATAGAACATTCTGTTATAAGTTAAACATTATGTTAATGTCATATGAAATCAAGTACAATATTATCGCTTATTAGCGGCATATTCCAATAAAATTTAGCACTCGGTTTCAGACTTCAGTCAGAAAAATGTTAAAATTCGTTCAGTTTTCGGTTGGAATTATTGTCTAATTTCGGTTGAATTTTTTAAAATAAATTATTTAAATTTTTATAACATTTTACACATGCATGTCTTGATAATAAATTTTGTCTATAAAAAAACCGGTTGAAACCAGGGGTGGGTTCTACGATATCATTTACTATATCGTATTAACTATTATAGCACGTTGCTTTGGGAACACTAGCACATTGTTAACGTTAGAAATGGCGTAAAAATGGGTTCGTCGAAAAATTAGTAAACTACCTATTTCGTAAACACTATCGTTAATTAACTATCACTTTTAACTCATCGTTAAGTTAACGAAATATCATAAATTAATATAAACAATAGATTATAAATTAGTTAAACGCATTGAAATTCATATTAATTAATAAAATAAAGTAAGAATATGCTTATTAACAAATGTATGTTAATATAAATTGATATTAATGCCTTAGATAGATAGTATAGTGGCAGTGAATATGATAAATGATACAATTAATAGAAGAAGTCGTAGACGGCAACGCATTTTTAAATAAAGATTAAATCCATTAGATTATTCAGATTAAGAAATGTTAAAGTATACAAGATTTGATAACAGATCATTCATATATATCGTTGATATGTGCAAATGGTTAGAGAGAAGAAGTAAAAGGAGTAAGCTCTTCCGTATCCGCTAATGGTTTGTTTAAAGATACATTTATTATTTTGATATAAATTATTATTGTTAATATTGATAAGGGTCTATAAGCACACTGTTTACGTCTTTACTTACTTTCATTACAATTCGATACATTTTCACTTGTTAATAACACTAAAAGCCTTCTCATTAATACAATGTTTACAACGCAATGTAAACGTTTTGTTAATAACACACAACTATTTATGCTCAAATTTCATGTAAAATATTCGCTTTTGTATTAATGTCTGTATAATAAAGTCGCGTTTAAAACACAAGCTTTCAGCTTTACTTTAAAACGTTGTATTAACAGCAAAGTTATACAAAGCCATTATTAGTACCATCACTGGTAGTCATTGACCTTACTTTCAGTCATTGTCAACGACACGATCAACGAAGATCACATTCTTCTGGAACTAATAGACTAAATAGTATATGAGCATCAATGGTATCGCAATAGCAACGTATTGGTAGGATCAATTCTTTATTAGACGACAGTACACGTTGAACTCGAGTATCACACTCAGCAAAGTCTATACAACAGAACTGTAATACCTTTCACGCTGTCATTACACACCACAGTCCAAACTCACCTCAAAGGAAACACAACATATGAGTGACAGACAATCCCCAAATCATATCATTATCAATTAATTTTAGTTTTTTTGGATTTAAGATATTACGCGAGCTTTTCATAGAGTAACTGAGAGTTTAGGTAGTTTAAATAAAACATCAATATCTTATATAATCCGTGATGTTTCGAAATTTACATCAACTAATAATTTAATAGATTTAGATAAAACGAAAGATGATAAGTTTTATTCTATTGCGAAGTTTCCACAAGTCGTAGGAGCAATAGAATGTACATCAATACCAATTAGATCTCCATATGGAGAACAAGAACGCTCCTATGTTGGTAGAGAATCAGAACATCATATTAATAATGTACAGATTTTTAAAATTATTTATTTAATATTAATTTAGATAAATTTTTAATATTAATTGATTTTAATTTTAAGGTATTTTATGATGCAGACAATTTTTTATAAATACTATAAGGAAATTTCTTGGTGCCACACATAAGAATTATATTTGGAAAACTGCAGCTTACAAAATGTCTTTGAAAATAATCGAACTAATTGTGTTTTATTTGGAGATTCAGGTTATATAAATTAATATTAAGTATAATTAATATAAATATATATTCATTTAGGACATAAACTTCGGAACTATATGATGACTCCTTTTTTGAGACCATTAACAGTTGGAGAAAAGTTATACAACATTGCACATGCGAAAACAAAAAGAATAATAGAAAACGCTTTCGGTGAATTTAAACAATGATTTCGTTGTTTAGATAGGTCTGGTAGTGAAATGTAGTATCACACTGATAGATGTTGCAATGTAATTATGACTTGTTTTATTTTGACAATTAAAATTTTACCTTTGATCTCTGGTTGCCTCCCATCCATGCCTGTATCCATGCATGAGCTTGTGGGTAAATACCTCTACCATCACTTGTAAACTTCTTGTCTAGACCGCAACAGTTTTCGAAGTAAATGCTTTATTAAATTTTGAAATGTTTTTCTGTATTTGTCGTTTTATTTTTTTCTCTATTTATCAAATCAGCCATTGCATGATTATCGAAATAGTTAAGAAGTTGGCTTCCAGGTCTTGGATCATTTCCTTATATAGAAATAATTATTATACCATAAACTCATATCTGAGTTTAAAAATGATTTACCTTTATTATGAGTATTAGCCTGAGTCATAGTCACTAATTTCTCTCATAAAATTATATGATTACTAAAAGACTTTGTAGTATCGTTTTTATGCGGCATTGTTGGTTGTGGCAAATTATAATAACTACGAGGACATTGCTTAATGTCATGTTCTTCGAACATATTATAGCTGCATCATTTGCAATTATCAGAATAATGATTGTAGTCATCGCCCCAACTATTTGCATAAAAGTATTGATAGCAGTACGGCAACGAAATCAATACGATAACACCTTCCCAAAAGACATTATTTAGGGCTGACATTGCGGCGGATCTATTTTGCTCATTTCCAACAAGCCTGAACCAGGCTTTCAAACGTGTCTCTGGTTCGTCGTGTTCGCATATATCATCAAAATCTCGACATATGTCCACAATCTTTTGAGTTTTTGATTTATCTAAAATGAATTTTATAAATTATAAATAATTTCAAATCTGAAATTAATTCAATATTAATGTTACCGCAAAAATCAATGTGTAGCAAAAACTCTGTTCTTTCAGTGAAAGATGTATCTCCAGTAAACACACGTTGGCCACTTTTATTTTATGATTTACTTTTACTTGTTGATGCAACTGCATAAAATTCATCGATTTTTCATCTGATAATTCAGGCGCAATTCTATACTTCGTCGAATCCATTTGTGCTGGTTTGCACTCCAATCAAAACTTTCCTCCATTTCTATTAATGAATGTTAAATTTAATTCAGTTCTGAATTATTGTTTAATTTAGTTTGTATACGATATATTTTCAATAATTAATTATCAATTTAATATATATGTTAAAAAACTTTTGCCATAACCACAGATCTGTGTTAATAAAGAACGACATAATTTAATAAAAGAAACATTTTATACAATTTTTACAGCATTAAAGCTCAAAAAATCACAATACTGTCTATGTATCATTTTAAATACATGGCGTTGTTTTTCTCTTTGCGATTTCTCTTTTGACTCAACACGGATTAAAAAGGCAGGTAGTGCTACCACCAGAATGTCTGATGTTTTTCTTTAATATAAGTTGAAGTCCACAATTCTGCAAACATTTTCAAAACTTTCTCTAATAGTGAATTTTAAAGAACTGGAGTTTTTTAACAAATCCAACAAACATTATATAAATAACAAGTTTAGTTAATTATCTCAGATCTGAGATATAATTATTTTTTAAAACACTAATATAATAACTTATAAATCAGTTATAGATTGCATAAAATATTTATTAGTAATTTAATAAAAAAATTAATGTTTGAAAAAACTTATTGTTTTATCGAATAAATCATGTTATTTTTGAACAATGTCTTATTATTTCTTATTATAACGTAGGAATTCTTTTTAGAGTAAAAACAAAATTATTGAAATATTTTTCAAAAATGCATTGAATATTTAGCATTTAAACCTAATTATAATTGTAAAGAAATCTAATTATAAAGTTTGATTGAAAATGAAAGTAAAAACAAATTGAATCTGATAATTATTTATATTATTTGTATATTTGTGTCAAATTATATTTAGTGAATTTTTTTTCTTTAACTTTTATTTATCCAAATACTCCATTGACATCAATACTTCTTTGCCATCAGTTTATTCTAAGAAATTTCGGACTCCTTTAAAAATAAACATTTTATAATTATAGAATTTAATAAACTCAGATATGAGTTTATAAACTAATATTTTACAATTATAAATCTGCTCAAATGTTAGGAGCTCTTGTGGATTTTTGCGGAAAGTAATTTCTCTTCCAATTCTTAATGTCATTCTATCATCGAGTGCATAATTATGTTTTTTCACGCCAATGGCAGTTCTTTCAAATCAAACTCTTCCATTTTAACACCACAGTAAGCAAGAGCCATATCCCTTAACTTAGCAGTTATTCGATCGCCATTTCTAAACGCTTTACGAGTAAGAAAATGATATAATAAGAGTTAAACTCAATTATACCAGTATGATTTAAACTGATATCAAAAACATATATTATTCTGCGATAGTTCAAAGAGTTGATCCGTGTATTCCTCTCGCGTAACACTCTTTCATTAGAAATCTCCTTCCGCTCCCATAAAAATTAATTATTTTAATAACAAAAAAATTCAGATCAAAAAAATAACAAAGAATTTATTTAAATATTACCATCATAAAAACAAGGTCTGCTTAATTAAGAATTCGAATAACATAATCCTTATTAACACTCCATTGTTTTCCAGATTGAATGTCTGATACATTAACATCTGTTAATGATGTTCCTGCTCTTGTGTTTATTTGATTGGTATTTATTAAAGCTTTAAAACGCGTCTATTAAAGTAATCTAATTATAGTCCTTATTAAACAAGTAAATTAGATAACCTGTGCACGTTGTTTTCCTTACATCAATTCCTGGATCCAAACTAAAGCTGGAGGGTTTATGGCTCTGCCATCGCTAGTGAACTTTTTGCGAGGCCGCAACAGTTTTCAAAGTCAATCCCGAAGTACATTTTGAAAAGCTTATCTGTATTCTAGGTTCCATAATTTTCAAATTTAAGCCAATCAACCATTTTTTTAATATCGAAATAATTTGGAAGTTTATTGGCTGATCTCGTATCGATTCCTATTAAAGAAATAAAATGTATAATTAATAAACTCAGATTTGAGTTTAAAATTTTATACTCTTATTGTGCGTTTTTGCATGAGCAACAGTAACTTGTTTTTCCCTGTAAAATGACTCTTTGAAGAAGAATGTACTAGTATTATTAGTTTGCTGAAATTTAGCTGGTGGTAGAACGTAAAGTTTATTGTCATAAACTCGAACGTTATGCTCTTCAAATAGACAATAGCTGCATCTTTTGCAATTGTCAGAAGTATGACTGTACTTATTTAGGATTAATGCCATAAAAGCATTGAGAGCAATAAGGTGATGACGGTAACACAAAAACAGTCTCCTAAACAATCTGAGTTAGAGCTAACATAGCAGCCGATCTATTTTTCTCTGCAACAACTAACATAAACCATGTATATCGTCTAGTCTTGGGTGAATCGTGTTCTCCAATAACGTCAAAGTCTCGACATGTGACCATAATTTTTTGAGTTATTTGTTTATCTATATTTAAAGAATATAGATTGTTTAACTATTAACTAATTTCAGATCTGAAATTATAAAAGGTTTACCACAATAATCAGTTCTTAATAGAAATTCTGTCCTTTCAGTAAAATGAGTGTCGCGATTTACCATACGTTTCCCACTTTTAGTTTTCGATTTGCTTTTAGTTGTGGATACAACGCCATAAAAATCATCAATTTCTTCATCAGATAGTACTGGAGCTATCCTATACTTTGTAGAATAGATTCGAGTTGGTGTAGACTCTAATCCCCAATCGAATTCTTTTTCCATTTCTATTATAAATAATTAACTATTTAATTCAGATCTGAATTATTTATTGAAATAGTATATATGCAATATCTATCAATATTAATAATCAATTAAAAATATATGTAATATAATACATTTGCCATTATCACAGATCTATGTTAAATAAACAAAACATTTACAAATATCCAGCATTTTGTTTAAGTTTAACTTGCAAACAATTCTAAATATTGACGTTGTCTTTCTCTTTGAGATTTTTCGAAAGATTCAACACGAATGCCAAAAGCAGGAAACTCAACTTACAAACTCTCTTTTGTTTTTGATTTTTCATAGTATGTGTCCCACGAATAAGCTAACTTTTTTAAATTTTCTAATCTTAACTTTTTTCGTTTTTCGTCGTTAGAATCTCCTTCCCCTACTGTTTCAAACCTGATTCTAACTTTGATTCAGTGACCTGTACGAAAACATTTCTTCCCTTATACCAAACCATTCTGTTTACATCTGACATTGTCTATATATTTAAAATTGATAATCAAATAATATTTAAAAAATATCGCACATTTAAAATATTTTAAGTTATAATTCAGATCTGAATTAAAATGTGAATTGGGCTAACATTCACCTTCTAGAATTTTGGTAACCGATTGTATAATTCAATGTAAAAGTCGGTATACTATAGATTTGATTTGACAATTGTTATGATTTCTATCGAAATTAAAAAAATTTATAATTATTAAGTAAAAGTTTCGAAGTTTTTGTAAAATATTGAAAATTTGAGAAATTCAACATATAAGCAAAACAACAGAAAAATAACAAACATAAAAATAGAGAAACGATTAATGAAAAAAAGAAGCTTATAAAATGTATTTTGATGACAATGTGGTTTTTGTGGTCATTTGCGTGTGCCTTGATTAATGGCGCGAGTACACTCATCGAAATCGATCACCACTTTTATACACTTGTTTATTAAAATATTGCTTCGTTTGCTTTAATAATTTGTTCACTCGACTAATGACTTAATATTTGATTTTCCTCTTCATCTTTACATAACGTTATGATAGCATCCATGGAGATACCCTAAAGTACCGGAAGACTTCCGTTACTCTTTACGCCTAATGATCAACTATTGCTAGAATCTATTCATCCCATGATTTGAGTTTTAATGAATTGAATGCAATTTGAACAACAACATCATCAGCAACAGCAGGAAATCAACATAAACTTCCAAAAACTCTATCATTTTTAATGCTTGGCTATCATTAGAGACTCAAAATAATAGCATTTATAGCATACATAAAATAGCGCTATAAATAGCATTAATAAATGAACAAAATATCACTTAAAAATAACATTTATAATCTTTTAAAAATTACTAAAGTTAAAATATTATGTCTTCTCAAAATTAACATTTTTCCTAATATCTCTCATAGATTATTTTATAATTAAGTTTAAAAAGTTTTTTAAAAGTAAGTTATTATGAATTTTTGCTAGTATTGAAAAAAATATGGACACGGGGTAACAAAAAGTAATCAGATTTAAATGACAATATTTCGATTTCGAGAAAAATAGCATTTATTAGCATTTATAGCTTTTAAAACATTTATCGTTAAAAGTAGCAGTTAATAGCATTTATAAATGGAGCTAAAACAACCTCAAACTATGTAATTCGTGCAAATAAAACAATTATATGCTTATAATTTATGAAGTATAAAAGTAGCAAATGCTATCTTTTTGATTCTTTTGTTATCATAAATGGATGACAAATGCATTTCCGCATTCCCTCCACGATATCCCCAGAAATTATTAAACCCAGCGCTGGCTCAGTTCACTTTCGATATTAAAGACAAAATAAGATCAGTCATCAGAGATATTGTCCCCACAAATATTTAAGTGCAAGTTTTGTGGATAATTTGAATATGCAATAATTATTCATAAAATCTGTTTAGTTTGTAATAAACAGTAATAAATAGCGTATGTAGGAATTAATGATTACAGTTAGCGGTATAAACAATAATAAAAGTTAGCTTTTAAAAATATTTCATTTGGGTATTCAATATTTTAATTTAATATCTCTCTCCGGGACTTTTTTACCTAAGATGTTCTCCTAAAAACTTATTTTTTGAACTTTTGTTCCACCATTTTTTTATGATTTTAACCTAACCAAACATAAACCTAGTCTAAGAACGTTAAAAAAATTTTTAAAAAATGCAAAAATTGCTAAGAAAATAAAAAAGGAACTTCCACTTATTTTTGTTGTGACAACACTTTACAACAAAAGAAACAATTTTTACAATTTATAGACCTTTAATTTAATAAAAATTTGGTGGGGCAATACGGAACTATAGCCGAAACTGTTGCGACTATAACCACATTCAAATACAACACTAGTTTTTGTAATGAATGGCCATTTATTAGTTTTGGTCATTCATTAGTTTAATCGCCAATAAATGGTTTATAAAACGATGAGTCTAGTAAACTCTCAATTTATGAAGCTATGAACTGATAATACATTCTTTATAGTATTGGTTAATATTTTTAGTTTTTAATAATTAGACTTTAAAATTTATCTCTAATAAATATAATTTACCACTAAATATATTAAATAAATTTTAATCTCTTAAGTATTTATTTATATTGATATATAAAAATATCAAAAAGTGCTAAAAAATTATTTTAAGTGAAAATTTGGGCTTCATATTGGAAAATTACGAGTTGAAATGAATTACGCTTACGAATGGAAAAGTTTGTGAAATACTACAGTATTTATATTATGTGAACGCGTGCACCGTTTGTTTAGATCTGATTTTGATTTTATGCATTTCATAGAAATTATTAGATAAGAGTTTAAACATGTGTTTACTTAACTTTTATTTTTGAAAATATACTCACGAGTGAGAGTGACTAAGCTTAATATAGCCTTATTTATTCATTTATCAAAAACTTATCATTTATTGGTTATTCCTTTTCTTATCTTTTATATGTTTAACTAACGTTTAAGTTTTAGATAACAATTTTTAAAAAAAAACTTCTAAACAATAATTTCACATTACATATTAAATTTAGAGTTGATTTTGTTGCTGTTTTTCATAATAATATTTCATTAATGGTTTAATAATTATATGTTACATTGAATCTCATAATTTTATAAATTAACTAAAATACAATATAATAAATTCACGACATTTAACCGAAATACTGCACAAAAGTGGTGTCCATTGAATACATCATTGAAAATGTTGACAAATTCGTTGTTGCGAGCGCTAAATCAGCGAATATTAGTGATCGATGGTGCGATGGGTACTATGATTCAAAGACAACGACTCAAACCAAGTGATTATTATGGCGTTGAGTTCGAGAATCACAGCGTTTCACTTGAGGGTAATAATGACTTATTATCGCTGACTAAACCTCAACTCATTTATGACATTCATTACGAGTATTTGGAATCGGGTGCAGATATAATCGAAACGAATACGTTTAGCGGCACATCCATAGCTCAGGCCGATTACAAGTGCGAACATTTGTCTTACAGACTCAATAAAGAATCGGCAATAATCGCGAAAAGAGCAGCAGATGATTATAGCAGAAAACACAATTGCGATCGTTATGTTGCCGGTGCTTTAGGACCAACTAATAAAACGCTGTCCATATCACCATCTGTTGAAAATCCGGCGCTAAGAAATTGTACGTGGGATTCGCTTGTAGAAGCTTATAGAACGCAAGCGCAAGCTTTATTGGATGGTGGCGTCGATGTGCTTCTCGTCGAAACAATCTTTGACACCGCGAACGCCAAAGCGGCTCTGTTTGCGATACACAGCATCTTTGACCAATTTCCTCATTTAAAGAGACCCATTTTCATATCGGGCACAATAGTGGACAAAAGTGGACGAACTCTTTCTGGGCAAACGGGCGAAGCGTTTGTTATCAGTGTTTTACAAGGAGAGCCAACCGCTATCGGCTTGAACTGCGCTTTGGGTGCTTCGGAAATGAGACCATTTATTGAAGCAATAAGTAAATTCGCGACACAAACTTACATTATTTGTTACCCAAATGCTGGTTTGCCCAACACTTTCGGCGAATACGACGAAACCCCGGAACAGACTGCGCTTCACATCAAGAACTTTGCGCTCAATGGCTTAGTGAACATTGTTGGTGGCTGTTGTGGCACTACTCCTCAGCATATTAGGCAAATAGCGAATGCCGTTAAATCAATTAAACCACGAGAAATCAAAGAAAATAAAATATATAATGAAAGTCTACTTCTTTCTGGTTTAGAGCCAATAATAATAACAAAACAGTCGTTATTCGTAAACATAGGTGAAAGGTGTAACGTTGCCGGTTCCAAGTTATTCGCGCGACTAATCAAAGAAGGCAAATACAGTGAAGGGTTGCAAACAGCTAAAAATCAGGTGGAAATGGGAGCACAAGTGTTGGACATAAATATGGACGAAGGAATGCTTGACAGTAAAAAAGAAATGACGCATTTTCTTTTTTTAATATGCAGCGAACCAGATATATGTAAAGTTCCGCTTTGTATCGATTCGTCAAACTTTTCCGTTATCGAAGCCGGTCTTAAGTGTGTTCAAGGAAAGTGTATCGTAAATTCGATAAGCCTTAAAGAGGGCGAAGAAGATTTCATTAAAAAAGCGTTGCTAATAAAGCATTTCGGCGCTGCTGTTATTATTATGGCATTCGACGAATCAGGTCAGGCCGCAGACGAAGATAGAAAAGTTGAAATATGCGAAAGATGTTATCGTATACTGATTAGCGATAAAGTTGGCTTTAATCCCAATGATATTATATTCGATCCCAACATTCTTACGATCGGCACTGGAATGGAAGAGCATAACGATTACGCGATTGACTTTATAAACGCCACCAAACGAATCAAAAAGTTATGCCCAGGAGTTCGAATCAGTGGCGGTGTTTCTAACCTTTCATTTTCGTTTCGTGGAATGGATAAAATTCGTGAAGCAATGCATTCCGTTTTTTTATATCACGCAATAAAAGCTGGTATGGATATGGGTATTGTTAATGCCGGCTGTTTGCCGCTATACAACGATATCGATCCCGTTTTGCTCGAACTTTGCGAAAACATTATTTGGAATCGTGATCCAAATGGAACGGAAAAGTTACTCGAATACGCGCAAAAACATGGCAAATCTACGAAATCTGTAGTAGAGGTAAATGATTGGCGATACGAAAACGTTGAAACTAGATTAGAACATTCCATTGTTAAAGGAATGGATGTTTTCGTTGAATTAGACGTCGAAGAATGTAGAAAAAATACAGCGCGTTATCCGCGGCCGCTAAATATCATTGAAGGGCCGCTAATGAATGGCATGAGTATAGTCGGAGATTTGTTTGGTGACGGAAAAATGTTTTTGCCTCAAGTGATTAAATCCGCCAGAGTTATGAAAAAAGCTGTTCAATATTTGATTCCATTCATGGAAAAAGAGAAAACGGGTGAATCAAACAGATACGCTGGAACTGTTGTTTTGGCCACAGTTAAAGGAGATGTTCACGATATCGGCAAAAATATTGTCGGAGTTGTGTTGGGTTGCAATAACTACCGAGTAATTGATTTGGGAGTAATGACTCCATGCCAAAAGATTATCGATACTGCTGTTAAAGAAAACGCTGATATAATTGGATTAAGTGGTCTCATCACGCCATCCTTAGACGAAATGATTCACGTGGCGAAAGAAATGACTCGCATCGGGTGTAAACTTCCGCTTTTGATTGGAGGCGCCACCACTTCTAAGAAACACACTGCCGTTAAAATAGCGCCGCGATATATAAATCAGCCAACGGTTCACGTTTTAGACGCTTCAAAAAGTGTTGTGGTTTGTTCCAAATTACTTAATCGCAATGAAAAAAATGCGTTTTTAGAAGATTTAAATGAAGAATATGAAGATATAAGATTAGACCACTACGATTCACTTCGAGACCGGCGATATCTACCTCTCGAAAAAGCTCGACAGCTAAAAATGCGGATCGATTTCGATGCCAATCAGATAAAAAAACCGTATTTTATTGGAACGCATGTGTTTCCAAATTATGATTTGAATAAACTAGTTAAATATATTGATTGGAAACCATTTTTCGATGTCTGGCAGTTACGCGGAAGATATCCTAATCGAGGTTATCCAAAAATATTTAACGACGAACAGGTCGGAGCTGAGGCTAAAAAAGTGTTCGATGACGCAAACAATTTGATTAACGATATAATAAATAATAATCGTTTGCAAGCTCGAGCTATTATTGGATTTTATCACGCAAATACCATTAATGACGATGACATTGCTCTCTACGACGACGATGGCAATCATTTGGCAACTTTATATGGCCTGCGGCAACAGGCAGAGAAGGATTCTCACGATGATTCCCCATACCTATCATTATCCGATTTTATAGCACCCATTGAAAGCGGAATTTCGGATTATATTGGATTATTTGTAGTTAGTGCTGGTTTTGGGTGCCAAGAATTATGTAATACTTATGAAGACAACCTCGACGACTATGGAATTATTATGACTAAGGCTATAGCCGACCGTTTTGCTGAAGCTTTAGCGGAAGAGATGCACGAAAGAGTTCGTACAGATAAAGAGTTATGGGGATACAGTACAGGTGAACAGTTAGATGCAAGCGATTTGCATCGCGTCAGGTATGAGGGAATAAGGCCCGCACCTGGTTATCCGAGTCAACCCGATCACACAGAAAAGTTGACTATTTGGAAACTGATGAATGTCGAAATGGAAACTGGAATACAATTAACCGAATCATTAGCCATGTTACCCGCAGCATCCACTTGTGGTTTATATTTTGCTAATCCTCAATCTAAATATTTTGCTGTCGGAAAAGTTCAAAAGGATCAGATTGAAAGTTATGCCAATCGAAAGTCGATGCCTTTGTTAAATGCGGAAAAATGGTTGAGTACAATACTAGCTTATGACTGCGATGAAGAATAGCACGGGTGTTAACACGGGTTCAAATAAAAATTACTAAGTTATATTTTATCAATTGTTATGCTCAATAATTGCCAAATAATATATACTCTTATTTTAGGATTAATTTTTTTGAAAGTTAATTTTTATAGAAATTTTTAAATAAAACTTTAATGGATTTGTTAAACGATTTATTTTTTCATTATTAATTTAGCGCACGCGGTATGGGTTTTGTATTAACTACCAAAAAAAAACTTTGCTAAATTTCATAGTTAATTTTAGCGCATTTGGATTTAGTAAAATGAACTTATGGTTCTGAATAAATGCCAATTCTAAGATTGCATTGTTAAACGTGCTTTAAAAAAGAATCTTCAAGCATTCGAAAAATATTTTAGCACAAATAAAATACTGTAAATTTCAGTTATTTTCAAAGTTCATTAACTCTTTACTTATGCGTCTCATTATTGTGCGTTGATATTCTGTAATAACATATTCATTATTTTCGAAATTACTATTAATTCAAAATCTATCCTTAATTTCTAATAAGAAAAGTGTTCAAAGATTTCATAAACCCTTTATAAGATATTTCAAAATCAGTACTTAATTTTTCGAAATTTCTTAAGTTATTCGCTAACTATATTTGATAGTGAGGTCAAATTATGGCGAACAAACAAGAATTTAATCTTCAAAAGTTAATAAGGCTGGCACTGAATTTAAACTAATTTGTAATCGAGTTTACATGTAATGTTAAAACATTGGGCAACAAAAATGTGGCAAACTTCAAATATTTCGTACAAAAACCTGAATTTTTAAAATAAGTTGATAGTAATTTCGCGTAAAAAGCAGACGAACAAATGTTTAGAAATACGCGTACAGGGAGTAATGTTGCCGCAGGTGTAACTGCTGTCCCGTCGTATAACATCGCTAACCTTTATAAAAAAAGGCAACTCCACGTCCCTTAAACTGTATGCATATTCATAAATCAAAAAAAGTAGTTATTAAAGTAAAATCGCATTCTTATAAACCGGTAGTAATTAAGTGTTGAAGTGAGCGCCACTTAACGCATACTATTGACAGTTATGTTGTGCTGTCACAGTGCTGTGTGTGTTGTGTTGTGTTGTGTTTGTTAGTTGCTGTGTATAAATATATCGATAGTAATCGTCTAAACAATCATTTTCGAGATATCTCTCCAATTCAGTGTTGTTGTGTTCATCTAAATTAAGAGTTCATTGAACGCCCAATTCAATGAAAATTAGTTATGAGTGACACACACACGCATATACACAGACACACACACTATGACACTATGGATGAGTGAGACACTAATTTAATTAATTCAAACTGTGATTATTATTATAAATGAAAACGCTATTATTTATACAAATGATATTATATTATATCTATATTATCTATTTTTATTTAAGATTAAGTTTTTAATTATTATTATTATTACTACTATTATTATTTGATATTTATTATTATTCGATGAGTTGAAAAATATGGAAACAACAATAGGCTTAAAATTAAGTGAAGCCGAACAACAGTTATTCAATGAATTATACGCTGATTTCGATTCAGACAATCGTGGATTCATATCGCACTCCAAACTTATTGAATTACTTAATTCAACGCTATTATCGCCACAAATACAAACACAGGTATCCATACGTTCATTCCATTTAATACACTCGTAAACCTATTTATAGCGCAAACACAACGCATAATTATCGTATAATTAATTAATTCAATTTTATTTTAATTAATTAAAGTTTTAAATTTTGATTTTTGGCCAAAGTTGTTGCTAAGCTGCTGTCGCCTAACCTTTAACTCATACCATTTAACAATAACAACACCTGTTGGCCATTGGAATTATATATGTTTTCCCAAATATTAGATAACATTTAAGTAAAAACATTTATTTCGTATCAGTATTTGCTTAATTAAATAATGGCAATAATCATAACGGCATGCGGTGTTAATTGCCAAACCAACCATTGGTTATCGCAGTGCGCTATTTTAATTAGATGTGTTTCGCAGCAATTCATTTCACAGATTTTAAAATACCAAACGAACCGTTTGCTTAATTAAATAGAAAATAAAAATTAATTAAAAGATATGTTTATGATTGAAAAATAAGTTTATCGATAACAGACTAATTTTATAGATTAAATATTGTTTTCTAAAGCGTGAAAAATGGTTTTTATTATTCTAATTTTTGCAATTCAATCATTGTTTAATTAATTTTCTGCTTGAATTCATTCCACATCTTTTTTTTGTTGAATACATATACTTATTTACAAAAGAAAAATGTTGTCTCGAACGCGTGATAATAAGAGAATATCAAGAAAATTTGCTCGCATTTCTGTGTTTCACTCATGTTTTCTATAATTACGAGAATAGTTTTATTGAATTCCAAGTGTTTTGCGATCATTTTTAGTCGTTTTATCTTTAGATTTTATTAATAAAACAAATTTTGCCATAGATATATAAATCGAATGACGATTATTTTTCCTTTATATATAAATCCAATTCGTGATTGTGTTACGTTTGCTCACATAAAATATAATAATCATTACGTTTAAATTTAAAAATTTACATTTCATACAAATGTGGTCCAAAAATTAAAAACCTCTAAGAAGTTCATATAAATATGACTTAAGATTTATAACGGCTTTATTATTATCGTTAAAATTAAAGAATAAAAAATCAAATTAACTTTTGTAAAAAGAATCAAAATTGTTGATCTTAGATAATTGTTTTGATTTTAGCAAACGAATTTTATTTACTTTTAAAACACCTTAATTTGGGTCTGTGGCTGATTTTTCAATTTTTTAGGTGTCTCTCCATAAATTCCAAATACTTTGTATCGCTTACTTAAAATTACTATAAAGTGTGGGAAAACCAGAATTGTACAAAAATGCCATATTTTGTTAACCGAGAAATTCAACTTTTATTATTAATACGAGCGTTTATTTTATTATTAATTTCAATTATTGCTGTAATATTTATTAAAAAAAGTTGAATTAATGTTCTTAAAATTTGAGGGAAGTTGTTTAATCTTTTGTTGCATTTAATCTTAAATCAATGAATTTATCCTAAATTATACTATACAGTACTATTACTCCCTCATTGAAACCGCTGGTAACCCAGAATTGTTTGAGTTATTTTAATAATTATCAAACTATAAATCTAGATTTAGATTCGTTTTGATTAATATTGCGCGATCAACTATAGTAATGATGATTGACTATAGACTAACATTAAACTTAAAGACAATTATTATTAGTTTTTTTAGAATATTTATTAAATTAATTTTGTTGTATTGTAATTTTGTAAAAAAAAAGATAATGGCATTAAGTGGAGCGTCACGAATGTCTCATTTGGGTCGCAGTCAGTTATTTATAGTTCTTAAATTGATTGCTGCCGCACAATCTGGTCTTCCATTGACTGCTGATACTTTATCATCTGGTCGTGCATTACCTTTGCCTCAATTGTTGCCAAAATTTGATTCAACAATTAGTGGCAGCTCTATTGAAAATATAGAAACCGAAACGAAAAGTGATACGAGTCATCAGATTTCCGCTCATTTACCGCCGCCTCCAAACAAAACTAACTTTCGGCCAAATCGTCAATGGAATAATCAATTCGTAAACGACGACTTCACTAGTAGGCTGTTTATTACTTCGCCCCCCAATCATATCACGTCGATTAGCGTTAACAATAATAACAATATTAATCTAATAGTGAATGATGAACGTATGTAACAATAAATCTAATTCGATTAATAACTTAGCGTTAGTTAACTATGGCTTACTTATCGCTTTTTTAGCTGAAAAATTAAATTCCAGAAGCTCTTCGGCAAATGAATTGAATAGTTCGCCTACCGATTCAATAGATAAAGATTACACTTTTGGTGAAAAAAGTTGGTCCGAATTCCACGAGAAAGAGAAAGATAAGCCAATAAATTGGGCTGATTTTGACGAAGGACATCACTTACTCGAAAATGAAGAGGTAGACGATGACGAAGATGATGAAGAATGCGACGATAAAAATAGTGGCAGGTCTTCGTCCGGCGATGAGGAAGAATATAGTCATGACATTTGGAACATATCAGAAGAGCAACGTAATTATTACATCAATCAGTTCAAAACAATGCAAATGAATTTAAACGGTATAATAACGGGCAACACAGCCAAAGAATTTTTTGAAAAGTCTGCGCTACCCATTCATGAATTGTCGCGAATCTGGCAATTATCCGACATCGACAAAGATGGTGCCTTAACATTAGACGAGTTTTGTGTTGCAATGCATTTAGTAGTTTTGCGGCGCAATAATATTTATTTACCCGATAAGTTACCGATAACTCTGATTTCCGCCATTGACAATCATATTCTAACTCACATTTCCTCTAAAACTAACGATATTCCTATTATTCCGAATAATCCTTCCAACGAACCTATTAATTCCGTTTCCCCAAACTATATTGATCTCAGCGAAGAGGTGGTGATTAAAGATAAGCAAGATGTGGATACGCTTTCGCCCCAAAACAAAGAGTGGACAAAATTTAGTGACTCTCCGACCAGCAATATAGCGGTGACGGCCATATCTTCGCCGCCGAGTACTTCTTCGAGTGCTTCAGGAATGCAAACTCTCGCTAATTTTGATTTTAACGCTGCATTGATAGTGAAAGACCCAAAAATATTACATCCGGTCGCACTTCGAGTCTCACCCGATGGCCAGCCTATTAATTATAACGTTAGTGAAACTAATCATGACTTGGGATCTACGAGTCCTCTCGTCTCTAATCTCGAAAATATTAGGTATGTTTACATTTTTTATGTTTTAATGTATCGCTTTTTTCGTTACAAATTTATGGTCTTAATAAAATATTCAGTGAATTATAACCAATTCAGTATCACTAGTGCAGTATTACGCCATTAAAATTTTAATTAGATTTTTAGCTCAGTTTGTTTATATAAGTCAACTAATGGATTTGACATGCCTGTAGGTCTGGCGTTGACCCGTCCGTCTGTCTGACAGAAACGTTATTTTTTTGGATTTAAAAAATGGCCAAATTCGGGTCTAAAATAGCAAAAATGGCTAAAATTGTGTTACTGATTGTGGTACATATGTCTGTCTAAATAAACTAAAATACGTTGAAACTCGCGCTTAATTGTGTCTGTGTGAGCACACCAACAACAGCTGAACACAAACTGAATCGAATTTTTTGACACACTCTCTCGAATATTATTTATGACAATGTTTTTTTAACCCTTAAAAATTTTCGCGAAACAATATTAATTAAGTTTTGTTTGTTTAAAAATGTCATACAAAAATGTTAGGCAACAATAGAATTAAACTCAAAAATGAATGTTCGTTCTAACGTTAGTTCTATACTATCAAATGACTATTATTATTATTTTCCGAAATACTATATATAGTATTACACAGAATATGTAGAATATGATAATAGTTCCGCTATTATCTAGTTTTAAGTTTTAATATAATTTTTTTTTGATTGAATTGGTTAATAATGAGACGCTTTTAAATTGACAATGAGGTGGATTTATTATAATTAATTATATTTTTGTTTAGATTACTTAATTTGGTAATTTGTTGACTTAAAATGATTAATTTATATTTAATTAGGATGTCAACAGTTGTAAATAATTCTCTTTCTCATCCTTATGTTCACGTTAATAATAATACAATTACCAATAATAGCGGTAAGAAAGATCCGCCTCCACCACCACCTCCACGACCAATCAAAGTTCACGGACACACCAGAAGCTCATCATTAGATTTAAATCGACTCAATTCGCGTTCTTCCCTCACTACCGATGTTTCCGCCATTCAAAATCCACATTTAAAAGTATCAAATTCGGAATATGGTCTAATTTGTTCGCTCAAAGGTATTTCTATTCTTAATTCAATAATGAAATTGGTTCTAAGAAATTAACTTAATTAAACTTTAATTTAAATGCAGATCCAGCACACATATCATTAAAATCGAGGCATTTCGGAGCATTTGTTGCGTATAAAAAAGATGAAAAACTTGAAACTAGTCTTTTTATTAATTCAAAGATTGACGCATTAAGAATTAAATTTAAATTACCTGCAGAAGTACAGCCACCCAAGTAAGTAAGAATTAGGTTTTAACTTATAATATTAAATACCACTAAACGGTTTAAATTCCAATCAAATTTGATATATTTTTTTGCTCGTAGAAACTTGAATGACAATTTAGAGCTTTTGGAAACGATAGAAGCGTTGCGCGCGTACAGCAATTCATTAGTCAACATAAATAATGCAATACTTGACGAGTTGATTGAAGTAACCGAATCGAGAAATAAGTTAGAATCGCAATTAGCGAAATTGAATGGTTGCAAGTTTTAATTTAAATTTATTATTTGTTAAGTTTTTGATCACACCCTAAGAAATTGTTTTATTAAAAGTAAATGAACGTCAAAATAATATTTTATCCCAATTTTTCCGATTAATTAAATATAAATATATTTTAATAATAAGACTATATTTTATTATCATAATATATTCTGTTTTATTGTAGCTTTAGTACTGTTTTGAGAATTTGATGAGAATTGGAATTTCACACGCATTTAATCATTAACTATTTTTATAAGAATGCTTCAACAGTGCTATAAGATTAAACCAAAGTTTTGGGTCAATTATTATACAGTACTGTAACAGTACCGTACATATTAAGTAAATGGTAAAACAATTACCTATTATGGAAAATGACACACAAAATCGTTTTAACATAACTAGAAATTTTTATTGGAAAAATATTCATTATACTAAGCGTATACGCGCCACAATCCAGTGTATCAGACATTAATATTTTTGATTTAAACATTTGCGGAGAATGTAAAATTACTTTTTTTTTGGTAAAATTGTGCATTAATTACACGATAAAACAAAAATAATTAACATATCATTTTTTACCATTTCTATACCTTAAACTCGAAGATGTTTGAACGTAAAAGCTAATAGTTTTGCTTTTTCCGAATAAGCGCCCGGAGTTTTTGCGATTTCGTTTAACAACTGAACCAATTTTGGCGCT
The DNA here is from genome assembly GCA_034700185.1 of Phthiracarus laevigatus. Lineage (NCBI taxonomy): Eukaryota > Metazoa > Arthropoda > Arachnida > Sarcoptiformes > Phthiracaridae > Phthiracarus > Phthiracarus laevigatus. The sequence goes on from JAQIXJ010000559.1 coordinate 26,559, forward strand.
AATTGTGGCAATATTTTGGTTATGATATCATTTTCGAGATCTAAATTTGTCATTATTTGCTCGATATAAGCAGTTTTCCACTTCTCTTCTACAGTAAAGTTGAATAATAACTGTTGAAGTAAAGTAATTAAACAAATTTGGTCATTTTTAACCGCATTAACGAGCGCTGACGGATTATTTTGGTATAATTCGCAAATCTGTGTAACTAAATCGGGATCTTTTAAATTGAGCGCTTTTATTATAGCGTCTTCTATTTGACCGGTCGATACTTTTGTGATGATTTCATTCTTGAGTGCCTGTTGTTTCTGTTTCAACTGTTGCGCCGCAATCAGTTTTTGCTGCTGTTCGTGGTGTTGTTGTTGTAGTTGTTGCTGTTGTTGTTGCTGCTGCTGATGCTGTAGTTGTTGTTGTTGCTGTTGTTGATGGTGCTGCTGCTGTGCCCACGCAGAAGACTGTTGCCACGCGTCCTTCAAAGCATTCCGAGGCATCGAAGGAAGTGGTGTCGTCGGAACAGAGTGCGTAACATTCATTACATTTTGAGGTGTCTTTCGTTGGGCATTAGATGGTGTGTGAAGTGTTGGCGAACGGATTTGATTGTAATTTGATTGATGCGATGCTGGTGTGGATTGTGATGGTATTGTGAGCGGTTGAAAATGGGTTTTCTCGTGCGCAGCCAATAATTTTGCTTGCAATGCGTTTCCTGATTTTTCGAAGTCCGCTGTGATTTGTTTTACTTCTTTGTTCAACTGTTCCAATAACTCGTGAAACCCTTTTTGAACGATTACATTCATTTCGTGCATCACTTTGTTAACTAATTTCTCGACAATTTTATTGAATTCTTCGTTTCTTATTTTGCACGCATTTTTCAATTCCTTCTTCATTTCTTTAATATCATTCTCCAATTTCGCGGTTTGTATTTTCGAATTATTCACCATTTGTTCGTTGATATTAATCAATTTTGTGTTTATTTTAAGATCAACTTTGTCCAGCGATTGAATAATTCTCATTTCGCTTTCTTGAATCTCTTTCCTCATTTCATCTTTGAGCTGAAAAAGTTGCTCTTCTCTCACTAAATCTTTCAAAATATTTGGCAATTTGGTTGGGAATGCGATCGCTTCCGATGACGCGTCACCTAATGACACATTTTCTGTTCGGGATGTTATGAATTCCGTATCTTCTAATTTCAATTGCGAATTATTTGTTCCAACAGAAAGCAGCGATTTTAACTGATGGCTCAAAGAAGGGCTTAAAATTTGTTGAATCTCCTTACTAGCAGGCGATTCCGGCCGTAATTGTTGAGCAATTCTTGGAAAAGATTGCGTTTCATTAGAAAATGGTGGCGTCATGTTTATAGCCATATTAAATGCGGCCAAAGTGTTTGCTGCTGATGGCGGTGAAGGTATTATTATTTGCGGCTCAGAAATCAATTTAGTTGGAGTTATTATAGACGAATCAAAACAATTGAAACTGTTACTATTCGCGCCATTTATCAAATCGATGGTATTTTCATTATTATCATCGCTTGTGACGGTAACAGCTTTTTCATTCGAAAAAATCATTGCATCAACAATCGAATTATTTTCCTCCATTTCAATCATATTAGGCACAGACGACGAAGAGATTTCAAATGGTGAACCATAGAACTCGTCGATATTCACCAAACTTAAGTCAATGTAACAAACTTCTAATGTTTTCCGTGTGATCCAAAAGATCAAAATATTTCCGTCAACCGATTTCTTCACAGCAAATGATAGAAGCGGTGCGTTATATATTTGAAATCGCGATACTTTGTTGATATACGGATGCGAATTATCGTAAGCGTCGTCGCAATTCGTTTTATCTTCGCAATCGTCGAAAAGTTCTTCTTTATCGTGTGGAAACTTAATATGGAGAACAAACGCGGCGTTATCTCTGACCGCAACCACAAAATGTGAAGTCAGGTCTATTTTATAATTGAAACCATTGTCGGATTTCGAGAGTTGATTGCAAATCAATTTAATGCTTTGTCTGCTGCGCCAGTTTTTCAGATCGATAATAGACAAAACACCATTTTTGGTACCGAACAGCGCGTGTCCCCAAAATGTTTGCTCGCTGTTCGATAATAAAAAGTCGAAGTCGTCTAAAAAATAAAAGCACGTTATGTGGTCGTCTGGCTCTAAGTAATTGGGAATCCATTCTTTTAACATTTTTGGCAAATTTGGACTATTAAGGGAGATCTTGTAAAACTTAATGTTATCATCTAAGCCTGCCGTACAAATAGCGGTAACATCTTGAGCTATTGACAGCGAAATTATTGGTAATTTGTGGGCGTTTTCAATTATTTGGTAGCAATTTAACGATATTTTAAGCTTCGAAACATCAACAGTTGCCGCCTCTTTGTAGAGCTCCTGTAAAACATCGATCGCGAATAACTCAACGGTTGTATCACAGCTCAGCGCTAACTTCAGCCCCATATCTCCCTCCACTTCGCATTCGTCGTCATCGTTCGGTATATAAGGACACCACGAAAGCTTCACGTAATTGTGCTCTATTCCACTATTTTTGATCTCCAATATTCGTTCGATACTGAGTCCGCCATTTTCCTCCTTAATGTTGTAAATGTAAACATTGCCCTCTCTATCAGCGACCGCTAATTTCATTATATCCAAACTATTGGACGAAACCGAGTTAACCGAAAACGCGAGATCAGTTATTTGCGAGTAAAATACGCCCTTATCTAAGCATCGAATCGAAATGTTTTCGTAATTCATGACACGAATCATTTGACTGCGAGTGTCGGGCGATATGTTTGCGTTTTTGGGCGAAGAAAATGAACGATGACTGCGATTGGTTTGATTGAGCACATAAGCTATCAATGCCTTTCGATTGTTTACGGCGATTAAGTTGATATTGTCGATAACATCCCAGTTATACTCGACTAAACGCTCGATTTTGGTGAAATACGAGTTCGTTGATTCGCGTCCCTCATTGGCTGCCTTTGACGCGTAAACATTGAATTGGGATTTAGTGGACGACGAGTCGACGCGTATCGTACAGTTATTCGGCAAATTGTGCATCAATTTATTTATCGGAATATTCAACTCATTCATGTTTGTTGGCTGTTCTGTCATGTATTGGTTGCCATTCAATGCTGAAACGCCAAAACTGGACAAATTTAGAATTTCCTTTAGCTTTAACGTCTTGTCCATTCTATATCATTCAAATTATATGATATTGAATAACCTTTTCGTTTAATAATATGGTAATGATATGAACGGTTATAAAACTTAGAAATACTAATAACGAATAACTAATCGAATGAATTGTTGAAAATATAATAAATATCGAAACCAATTATACAATAAAAATCAAATATAAAAAGCAGACAAATGCTATTTGCGAATAACAATAATAGAATAACAATGATCGATCAACATATTACATGCTTTCTATTTAGCTTATGAGTCAGTGTTTCGCAAAATTAACGAGTCGGTGGCGGTAGAGGTGTGCCATAACCAGAGTAGACACTTTTTCGGAATTAAAACATTAAAATTCCGGTCGGAAATCCGGGCAATATAGAAACTTTTTTCGGACACATTTTCGGAAGCTTTCGGACATCTCGGAAAAGTTTTTATTAATAAATTAATAGTTATTCAAATTAATTTTTGTATCGTAAACATAAGACAGTCAGAAAATTATTGGAACAAATTATATTTAACAGCTCAATTGTTGTTTTCGAATTCTTTATCGTTTATCCGATAATATTTACAACAAAAATCTCAGAATTTTTTTCAAAATAAACCATGTAAAACGTCCCCTCTTAAAACTCAACGAATTTGAACAACAACTTTTCACTTAATTGCATATTTCGGAGAAAAAAATTTCTTAAATTTTCGGATGTTTTCAAAAATGCCATTATTTCGGATTTTTCGGAAATTTAAATTAGTTTAAATTTATTTGTAATAAGTTATTTAATTCATATATTTTTAATTCCGAAAGTTTGAGTCTATAATTAAAAAGTAGGATTTCCGAAAAAAGTCTCGACTCTGGCCATAACATACTTCAAATAATGTTGTAACGCTTAAAACCCTACAGTTTATTCACGAGTCAATGTTTTAAGCTTTCAAGCATTTTAATAACAAAACAAGAACGGAATATTCATATAGAGCTCACTTTTCTTCGGATAATGCATACTTATATGCCAAATATAATAGTTTCTTAGTAAATATTGGAAAATGCAAAATCTCTTTATTAATATAAGGAATACGTGAAATCCCTGTATCAAAATAAAACTGCGAACAGACAGACAGACGGACGGACAGACATGGTCAAATCCATAAGCTCGCCTTTTTCTAAAAAGTGAGCTAAAAAACGAAGTGGATCTCAACTCAACATAGAATTATAAAACACCCAAATTAGCATTTTTCATTTATTAATTACTAGGGCGTTGAAAATCGTTAATTAACGAATTCTTAAAAATTTAATTATTTCAATTGAAAACAAGTTCATATGACATGAAGATTCAAAATATGCAAAATTGAAGTAAACGAATTAAACGATTCAAACGATTTTAAAAATTTCAAACGATTTTAATTTTTTAGAACGGTATATGTGTATATTAAAAAATTATGGATAAT
>JAQIXJ010000560.1:0-31163 GCA_034700185.1 Phthiracarus laevigatus
CAATGCAGTACTGAGACTTTTTTCCTCATCCGTCCCCCACGTAAGCCAAACTTCTACAGTGTTATATAACTTATATGCTTATCGATTTTTTTCCCAGTGTTATGAGATGAGTTTTTTCCTCGCACTCACTCTCCTCTGCATTCAGTTAAAGATGGTAAAGATGGTGAATTACGAGTGTGTGTGTTACGACTCTAAAGCCTCTAAACATTTTTTACTACAGCCTTATATTAAAATTATTATATTGCGAGGAGTGAGTGAAGAGAGTCAGTGCGTGAGTGAGTGAGAGACTGAGAGAGGAGAGAGAGAGAGAGAGGGGGGGGGGGGGAGAGAGAAAATTAAACTGACAATTTTTTATAAGCGCATCTAAAAATCCGAGAGTATTAGCTAATCAATAAAATTGTTGGCACAAAATTAAGTTTTATTGAATGAGAGGGTTTAGCACGCATATGAATTTTCGCTAACAGTAAAGTGTTTCGATGTGATTCGTGTGCATTACAGTTGAAATCACTTTAGTATTGAATTTCTGTTTGGGTTTTTGTCGGATACATAAAGCATTTTCTCTCTCTCCTTTGCGCTTATTTCTCCTTAAGATGTATTTAGTTCTCGATGGAATAACTTTTTGCATACAATAATATTGTAGGAACAATTGGGCGCCTGTTAAAAAAAATTTAAGGGGAGAAAATGAGAAGAGGGTTCTTAACAGGTTTCCATAGAAACACTGACATATTTAGATGGGTGTTATAGCAACGCAAAGAACACCAAGATAACATGCATCCCTTTCCCACGATTGCGACCCCCACTTATAATAGTCTAATATGAATTAAGCATCAACACATCACAAGCCCAGTGGACCGCATTTCTGTTATAATAGATAACGAAAATTGCATTTCTCGGCACAGCCCTGTTTTTTTAAACTATATCTCACATCCAAGCTTTTTCTCGTTTTTCGAGACACTTAAAAATTATTTTATTTTTTAGTAAATTCGTACACATTTAAAAGAAAGTAATTTTCTTTCCATAGATAACCGAAATACTTTCTATCAATAGTAAAGCTGTTTATCTTAGGAGGAAAGGATTTTGTTGAAGCAAAAGCAACAAAAGTCAGGGTTACGATGATCACCACATCATTGATAGGCTTGTGTGCGAGTGTGTGTGTAAGTAAGTGAACATTTATTCGTTGGCAATACGGTTATACTGTTATGTAACGTTAGTCAATGCGCTGTATATACACATTTGTAACGTTAGCTGCAATTGGGAAAACCGCTTAAACACCTGAGAGGACACAGAAAAGAAGCAAATGAAACATTGAGTGCGATATAGATGGACAAAGCTTTTCTGGTTTGGCTTTGGCATTAGAACGAGAGTCTGGGAAAAACAGGCAAAATTGATGTACTAATGTGAGACTATCAACAGGCGATCGAAAACGATTCTAACACTACTAAACAAAACAATATTCTATACCCGCTATTACACTGCCACTACAACTGCTAAACTCTTGCCAACTCTCGCTTCTACTTTATTTTATTAATTGCTAGACATTAAGTGTAATTAATAAGAAAGTCATTAAGCGCTGAGTAATCTCAAGAGAGGAGAGGAGAGAGTGTTTGCGAAAATAATGAATGTCTAAAGGAATGTTAATGTTTATAAAATAGAGAAAATTTCATTTCTCTATTTTTAACAGTCATTAATCGCATGCAAGCATATTAAATGCATATTAAAAGAAGAAAAATTATTAGATAATTTAATTATTAATAATACAATAATAGAGTCGTGTATGTACTGTATCTTTCGGCTAATTAAAAACCAGACGTAATTAAATGTCATCAAATGTGCATTAAGTAATCATTTTTTTTTATTATTTCAGTGCAGCTAAAAAGTCTCTGCTGATTTAAAATCGATAAAAAGTTTTTTTTATTAATAGACGCTTTTAATTTTATTCGTCAACTAAATGCTCAAAACGAATGGTATTATATATATAGAGAGAGAAAACAGTTGAATTCGTGATAATTCGTTAAAAAAAGATGGAAAGCTTTATATTAATATTCAGTGACGCTTTTACTTTTTTCCCCTAATTTTTTTTGTTCGTTTCAGCTAAAAATTCAAAATTAATAAAGAGAGACTTATATTTTATTACATCAATTAATTTATTTTCATTTTCTCTCATTTCCAGATACAGCACAGCCACAGCGATAGTGCTGTGCATTATTTCCCAATTAAGGCTTGAGATTTATGCGTTTTTCGTAGGCGTTTCTGCGTATGTCAAACTATTTACCGCATAAACAAATCCTTCAATTTTTTTCCACGAGCAAATAAAAAAAGTCGGTTTATATATAATATATATATAACAAATAGGAAGAAAAATTATTAGCGAATTTCATTTTGACTAATAAAGTACGAGATTTGAGAGTAAAGTACTTGAAATAAATAAATAAATAAGTATTTTGCTCTCCATTCTCTTTATAATATGAACTTCGCAGAAACTCTGGGTCTAATTTTGTTTTTCTACTCCGATATTATTATTCGATAATAAAAACTTCGCTGCTTGTTAAATATAAAGGTCGTCTTTTATGCCAACATTTAATAATTGCAAATATCTTTTTTAAAATTACGTGAATATAATTTTTTTTCCAAAGCGTAGCAAAAAAATGCTTATGTATGTATTTAAAGTCACGAATTTTTGCATTGAATGGATCAAATAATATTACAGTAATAATACTGTAATATAAATAATTTTAGCAAAATTTTCATAAGATCAGCAAAAAAATATAGTTAACCATAACAAGAATAGGGACACAAACATCGAATTGGGGAGAAGAGACGAACATCTGTAATAGTAGTTTACTGGACAAACTCCGTTGGTGTTGGTGTATCTAACTGTTCATCAATGATAATGGCGATCGAGACAACTATGAAAGCGAAGAATTTGGCTTATGGTTTTGTTGGATGGTGTATGTTAGGGGTCACTGGTTGGGGTCAAGATAGGTGGGTAGTGAGAAAAAATTTATGTATGCATTAGAAAAACGCAGTACAATCGTTAATTAAGTTTGCTGTTGCCGAAACCAGCGTGAGGACATTCCTCGAAGTTTATCAGGTCAAACGAGTGGCGAGGCTCGCCATATATAAGATTTTTGATATAATGCGCAATTATTTATTACCACACATCGCATAATAGTCATTAAGAACCAAAAGCGCAAAATTAATATTTGCCGAAACAAAATTCAAAACTAATTAATAATTCCTTCGAGCGGCAAATATTATTCACAAAATAAGATGAGATAGCAGTAAATATATCACTGACAAAATATTTTAAGAATTACCATATTAAGGAAAGTTCCGGCTGTCAACTCGAAATCTGAGGTCTTTGACTCGCTATGTTTTAAATGCTTTTACCTTTAATTATTGCTAAGACCTCCTTGATAGCGGGTTGGGCTCGTGGTTTATGACACCTGTGGGGTCGGTTTGCTATTGCCATCGTTTGGCAATGGTTTGCCAATGGGCGTTGGCAAATATTATCAGTCTACATAACTGAAAAAAATACCATCAAGATTGCCGAGACTATGTCTTCAGACATTTTTCATAAACACCTTTTCAATAATGAACGCATTCAATGCATTCTGCTTTTTTTTAATGAAATGCTCTTATTTTGCTAAACCTGCTAACCTCGTAGCTCTCGAGTTATGCATAAACTATATAACACGTCATTACATAACACATCCAACATACACACACAACACACAACGTAACACATTGCTAGTTTACTCTCTACTGTCTTTATTGCCTAGCAATTAAAAGTCTCTAAAGGGAATTGCTAAGGACATGGAATTAACAGAGCTCTTTAATTGCGTCTAGCAATGCCTTTAATTTCACGCAACGAGGGGACTATTAAATGAATCGCATTTCGCTAAAATCGCGGCTCAAGGCATGCCTTACAAGCAAATACTGTGGCACAATATGGTCGAAAGCTGATTTTTCTTTGCTTTTTTATTTATTATATATCTATGCCTTTCCCCGCAGTTTGATCCCTGCAAAGCACATCTCATGCTTTACTCGCATGTTTCTCTAAAGTAAAGCTTAGACTGTATATCAATCGATCGCTTTTGCATAAAAGAATATAAGAAAATGGAGGATAACTGAGAAAAGGAAAAAAATATATAACAGACTATGAGAGCGCGATATTAGTTAGATTTTCTGGGCTAAAGACTCGAGCTATTGCTAACTCCTCAGTGTATGGCTATTAATACAAGCTGCAGTTGCAGGCAGAGGCAGCATCTCCTCATCCATAGATCTGTGATGTGATGAATCTCTAGCTAAAGCATTATTAGATATGGGGGAGTAGTTTTGGATACGACTAAGTATTCTGTTTCAATATGTTGTGCAGCGATGGGGGACTCAACGCTAAGAGATGTGTTATAAAAACAACACTACGCTAAAAATGTTCCTCTCAGCTACAGTCAGATGAACCGTGGTTAACATGTACTGCAAAAATCTATTTTGCTATTTTGCTATTTTGGTTTGCCGTTTGCTAAATCGCAAACGAATCGTATATTGAGAGAGAGAGAAGAGAAACGAGATTCGGTCTCAAGTACATATAAAATACATGCAACATAATTAGCTCCAATAACCGGATATCGAAAATAACACTAATTTGCACATAAGTGCAGCGTATGGTAAGGAAAAAAGTAGGGGAAAAACAGAATTTGCTCTAAAAATAATAGTGATTGATACGAATTTTGTGTGATTATTTGCAAATCTTTTTAACTTACGATAGACATATAAAAAACTGTTCAAATTATTTTCTATGAAAATAGAAAAAAATACTTCAAACTTGTTGTCCAGAATGTCAAATGGGAAGACAAACTAATAGCCGTAATAGCAATCAATGGAAGCAATAAATAGACAATAGTTAGTGAATACTAGAATTAGTAGCCGAAGTTAAGGTTTAGGTATAATTGTGAATAGTAGGTATTATGTAAGAAATTAAGCTTAACGACAACGACCTCAACGTTGATAGAGAAAAACCTCTTTTTTGCTCCACTATTAATGAAATGCCAAACAGAGAAAAATGTTTGCTAAGCAGAAAAAGGGAAAGAGAGAGCGGAAAGACTAAAGTTTAAGCGCTTCTTCAACAGTCTATTGTGTTCAACAGCGCAGAAATATTAATTAAATCTAATTACACTTTTAATGTTTTTAAATTTACGATAGACTTTATAAGTTTAGGCCACAGTCCGTGACTAATATGTCCATTTGAATTTTTTACAGGTAAGTTTAGGTGAATTGTTTTTTTTTTCATTTGCTTTATTTTTTTGTGTACAAGTAAGTTAAGGCACAAATAAGTATTGCATGTTCGCTTATATGTGCGTGATTGGAATACACACTCAGGCTTTTTTTCGCATTCTGCCTCACATTCTCCTTACTCTCCCTCAGTTGATCTCTATTTTTTCCTTTTTTACTCCTATTTCTCTACCTTTTCATGCGTCGCTATTATTGCATGCCTAAACTAAAGAAAAGAGGAAAGCTAAAGCAGCGGAAATGCGGTGACCCTTTGCCAGCAAAAACTGACCAAACACAAGTAAGAATATCCGTTAGTTGTAATTTAAGGTGTTGATGAGTAAATACATTGAATTAAGCGCATATATATTGCAACAAACTAAACTAAATACTAATGCTATATATATAAGAAGCGCGACTTATACTGCGAACAACTAAAAACAGTTTCGCTGTGCTGGAAATATAACAAAAACAACAACAATATGTTGCCAAATATAGCTCAAAACATTTTCCCATCAAATGGAAAAAACAAGAGAAAAAACTACGAACAAAAAAGTGTGTAAACGGGAGGCTAAACTGCGATAATGTTTTGGCGAAACATGCAAAACAAGAGGGAAAAAATTTAATTAACATATAGAAAAATAGGTGACTAATATTTTTGGTTACTGGCATTAATAAACAGAAAAATTCAGCCAATCATAATTTAATAGTAAAGCTCAATCTAATAATTGTGATGCGCTTCACTGTTCAAAGTAGTGCACACATACACACACACATTCACATCTCATTTCTCATCTTTCGACTGTGTTTCGCATTCAATACGTACCAGCATTTCGCACTGTTTATATCATCCATATATATATATGAAAGAATATTATATATATTGTAGACTATATATTATATTATATTAGCAATAACTAAAGCCTAAAGCTTTCGGGAAAATTTTTTTATGACTTAAACACAGCACAGAAATTCACTGAAAAACAGCATATTCGGCGTCAAAATAATGTTTACATAGAACATTGGTTAATTGATTCCAATTCCTTCAAACTTAATTAATTTTCCGCTATATGAAACAATTTAAATAAAAACATACACCTGTACAGTATTTCTAAGAACTAATACTTATTTAGTTTTTCTTCTGCTAATTCTCGTTAACAACTAAAAAAATTACAGGTACGCCACGATATAAACGCATTTTTGCGCATTAAATGACACGTTTTAATCTTATCGAATAAAAAAATAAGATTTTTCAATATTTATCTTATCATTGGCGTTCTATTTTTTTAATCGTTTTGTTTATGCAATAAAAATTTTAAAAATTGTTTTTACTAAGATATTATTAACGTTAATTCACATTAAATAAATTTCGAAATACTGCGTAAAAACATACTAAACGTAAAGATGCGATAATTATCCGATTAAATGAATCTAACAATTCTATGCCGTATATTTAATATCATATTTATCGTCCGATAATGAAGTCTTTTATTGAAAAATTTTCAAAAACTTAATTGAATAACAATTTAATAGAAGATGGATGTTTCACTCTCTAAACATACTATATATTGAAAACAAAATAGAGATATATTCGCTTTCATCTTTTCATGTAATAGATAGTTATTCGGGAGCAACACATAAATGCGAAATATAACGTTGGGTATACAAATGTTATCGGAGATTGATCACTACCACGCATCTAATTCCATTTTTTCAAAAATAAATTTATCGTCAACAATTTTTTCCCCGCCAATTTTTCGGTTATCTCAATCATACAAAGCGTTGAGCGGTGATTTTTTTCAAACATAGAAAATATATTCGGGTTTATTTGGCGTTAAGGTTAAGCCGAAAACGTTAGTGTCTAGCAATAACCCATCAGTCCCATTAATCCCCTACATTTCTCTTCCCACTCTGTCTACTTATTGAAACGCAGCGAAATTTACTACCCATTGCATACTCATTTGGGGCTACACTTTTTGCTCTAATACATAACATGGTCGTCATATACGTCGACTGAAAATTGCATATATTGTGTGTATGTAATGTGTGCACTTTCAATCGTTTATAAGTTACGCTATAATGTTATGAGAAAGCTATCGCAAACACACTCACATGCATATAAGTTGTGAACAAAAGCAAAAATATTGCAGCGCAGACTGTGTGTGTGTGTGTGTTGTGCTATGTTGGGTAGTATTGCTTAAAGTTAGGCAGCGAATGCTAAATTAACTTCTTGAGGCTTCATTATATTAATTCGCTGATGATTTTTCTGTTCTCTAGCAATGAGAGGGAAAATAAGGAAAACCAGAATGAAAACTGAAGCGCAGCGCTTTAATTCTCACTCTCATTTGGAAATGTGCGCCGCATTTTATTCAAATAATCATCTCGTATCTTCTATAATACTAGAGATTAAACGTAACATAAGTATGGTATGAGTAACGCATATACATAACGATTAATATTTATGCCATACGTCATAATTATAATTATTATTTTTATTATCATTGAAAAAAAGCTAACATTTAAACAGACAATGAAGCAAAATAGACCCCAAGGACAGGACGTATTCTTCCAGTGGTTGTTTTTCTTTTCTTAATTTATTTCATGATCACATCGTCAGAAATTAGTATATATTAAGAATAATTATAACGATTATAATTTTTGCGAATATAATTAAACTAAAAAACTGGTTTACATTTCAAATAATTATAGCTTTTGTTTATACATCTCCCGAAAATTAAAGTTTTGGATATCTTTACACTACTTTGATGATATGAGAAAGAAAAACGTTTAATGTTTTCATGCTAACAGAAACACGTGTATTTTATTTAGCTCTTTCATAACAACTAAAAGTTTATCGTTTCGTATCAAAAGCAAAAGTATGAGTATATGGAGGCAAAGCATAAAGCAAGGACAAGAACCAGAGACAGACTCGCAGACAATCACAATGGAGCAGATATCTTAAGCACAACATACGCACACACAACATACACACACACACACACAAACAGGCATTCGCCTACCTTTCATTGCATAACAGAGAGAACCCATAAAAAGCAGCAAAACGTGTTGACTGGTTGTGCACCGCTTTTGATGATAAACAACACTTACACTCGCATACACTTTCTATCTCAATGCATCTCTCTATCTCTTACTACATAACCACGTGCTCAACAATCAGCAAAACACACACATAGACACACACTGTTAAAAGAAAACAAAAACAACAGTGTGTTAGGTTTAACACTCGCTATCAGCGGAATAAACACTAAAATATATTTGGCCATCACATCACTAAACGAGAATAACTATTTTCTTTACCATTTTAATGGTTAAACGCGTCGCGATTTTTCATTACACAATTAGCCTGAACTAAGCTTTTAATGAAAAAAAATCTCTGAACACTTTTTTTCGTGAATACACATACAAGTCCGCCCAATTCAAGGATATCTGCATGCAGTAATTAATTCTTTCAGATTGAAACTTAACATCCAATCCCGATGAGAACAACATTTTATTGGGCCTCCAATTACAACCTTGTTGTTTGCTTGTGCGTAACATTTTTAAAGAGTGATATTAACAACAAAAAAGATTTTTTTTTTTGTAGAAAAAACAATACAAACGCGTAAAATATACGAGTTGTTGTTTATTCGTTCGCTAAAAAATACTATTCATTTAAATGGAAAATACGCAAATACGGAGAATATTAAATTGTAAAAAATTGGGCGTGAATAATGTGTGGCAATTGTTTTAATTGTACAGAATATCAGTTAATGTTTATATGTGTACAGTATGTATACAGCGTTTGAAGGCAGAGCTACGACATAGAGTTAGCCAGCGATGAGTAAAGAGATGGGTCAGCCGTTGGGGCAAAATTTGAGAGTTAAAACGTACAATTAAAATGCTAATACTTTGGAATTAGTTAGTTATGGGCATAAATTTATGCGCGGCTTAAATGAAACGTTAAAGTTTCCAAATATGAGTACGAATTGTGAGCAAAACAAAGTAATGCGTGCATTAATGATAATAAAAAAAAAGTTGAATGCTTTATACTCTTACCTCACAGCTTACAGCTTAGAGCTCACAGCAATACAACACACGGGGAGAGCGAGCGAGAGAGTGAGTGAGAGAGTGCTCGCAGTGCACACACAACTCAGAAATGCTGACAAGTCAGGGATGGCTTTCGATGCATTGATGATGTTTTATGGCAGAGGAACTTTGTTAGGCATCACTCATAAAAAGTGAGCGATCAGGAACTTTAAATGTTTATCGTTATCAACAACTTTAAAGACTAAGGCCGCACATTGGAATCTCACAGAGTCTGGTAGTTGGCATTAGACTGCTGTGGACGAGTCACATATCTGCATATAATGTGGATACTAAAACTTATAATACTGTACATCACTTATACATAAAATGAATATCAATATTGTAGAGCTGCAGCACTGCACACACTTGGCTTGCGATTGAGCAGCAAAATGGTTTAGTTATCGAAGCTGTGCGGCGTTGGGCTTCGAGTGTGGATAACTCACGTACAGTACTTCGGCGCTAGCGTTCAATCACTTGTTCAATGATCTCGCATATGCAACCGAAAAGCGTTATAAAAGCTTTAGCGCTTGCGTGATCATGACTGATGAGACTAACACCTAACCTAAGCAAAGCAATCACAATTCGCCATCTCTAGGATTGTTTCCAATTATTCTTGTAAAATACATATCGACCCAACATATACAACAACATAACGTATACACAGTCAAACAGAGTGTAGTCTTTTTTTATCAATGCTAAAAGAAGTCCCGACTCTACACTCAATATAAAAAACTGGCGCAATCGCACTATCAATCGAAGATTAATAAGATTTCGATGTTTAATGCATCGAAGATCACAACAATGGAAGTTTTTTTCTCATCGTTCCTCAATTTATCCCAAACGCATCGCATCACTGATACAATAAATAGCAATACTATGCTCTACTGTTACGGCACTATTCAGACATTACATTATCTTAAACTTTTATCGCAGTTTAAATAATAATATATATCGGGTTAAAAATAAATATATAAAATATATATTTTCCGAAAGTATATAATTAAAATATTTTGTTGTTACGAAAAAAACGTTCAAACTTTTAACTTATTCGTTAATCAAATAATTTAATCTTATTTAATTATTTTCCATGATTATTATTATTATTATCGAAAATGAAATTTAATCTAAACTAAAAATATTTGTAATTTAATACCATTTAAATTTTTATAGCAAACATGAATGCATTAAAACGACGCGTCAATCAATTTACAAGAAAAAAAGTATATAAGCATTATATCGTTTTCGAGTTTCTTTGATTTTTAGACTTTTAATCAAAAAGGCATCAAATGCTCTTCTACTTCGGCTTCTACTAAATAAAAAGCCGGATCTTTTTTAACAATTATTTATTAAATTTACTGCGAAAAGTCATTAAACTGAGAAATGGAAACTATGCGCTCAATTGCTTACTTAAATTAAAGGAATGTCATTATAAGGTATTAAGATTGCGCATACTTTTTAGATGAGGCATATAATATAGTATACTGTATACATATTTTTCGAACTTAGTTTTATCTTAACATGAGAATTCGTTTTTTTTCTCTGAATCGCATTTATATTTTTTTATACAGCTATTAGAGAAGAAGTATTCCCCCTAATGGTCAATAATATAATATTTAAGGCATAATAGCAACAAAAAAACGAAACTCACCACACAATGGGCAAAAAAGTTTTGTGTGAGCCAATAAAGGAAAACGAGAAAACAAGATTTTTTTGCCATATTTTTGAATATGATTTTCAGTGTGTGTGTGTGAGACGAAAAATATAATGCATATATATATACATATATACGTACAGTATAAACTGTATATTGACTACTAGTGTGTGAGTGCGAGTGTGATAGACATACAAGTTTTTAGTTACATGCGAAGAATATGAGAATCCACTCCTAACGAGAAAAGACAGTAAAAGAGAAGTCTTTTTATTCGTTAGAGCAAATAAGCATTTCTTTGCACAACAATTACAGTACATCAGTGACCTAAGACCAGGTGCGAAAAGGCGTTAAAAAATAAGCGCAGTGTAATAACTACAAGTTTGAGACGAGAGATGAAAGAAATAGGAAAACTTTACTGAGTAATCGAGTCTAACACAGAATATACAGTATACTATATATATATGGAACACTCACATAAAACTGTTGTCAGAAGCGGAATATTGTAGACACAAAAGGCTTGAGCTACAGTCGCTTTCCTTTAATAAACATTAATAAAAGGATTGCACAAACTAATAATAATGGCGCAAAGAAAAATTACATATTTTTTGCATCGGTTGTTCAAAATGAAAAATTTCCAAATCTGTTTCTAATAGCAAAACTATGCTTTTATCTGCTATTATCGCGGCAGAGCTCTGCATTTAAAATTTAGGCAAAAAAAATTCTTTATACATTGAACCCTAACCTAACTTCTCATTAGCATATTTTTACAACAACAGGCACTGTAAGTGTCTTTCTCTCAATTCTTTTCATTTTCTCTCTCTCCTCTCTTTTCTCCTGTCTTTCTTTTGTTACAGAAATGGTGACCATCTGTACACTTTATTATAAGATAGAACAGAAGCAGGGATAAAGTTTCAGACATTTCTTTAGCGAAATAGGGATTGATGGGAGGGGATGTGAAAATTTGAGAAACAGTATAGTTAAGCACTTCGATAAATATTATAAGGAACGACGAGAAAAAAAGAGGAGAAAAATAGCTCATACAAAAGCAAAAATGCATTGGGATTCGCACACAAGATTAAAAGCAAAGACGGCATAACCCAAGTTCATAATATTCATATCGCAACCAACAAATCTTGTATCTCTACATTTAATAATAAACAAAAGATAAAAACAGGCTTGACTTGACGCATAGAGACGTGCTATTTTAGGATTTTATCACAGATGCGTACCCCCCGAAAAAAATCATCTCACTCTTACACCACGTCTGTACGAGAGTCCGCCCATACCAGTGCAATACTAACGCTATGTGCCTCATATACAGGGTGGCCAGGAATTACTTTTAGTTTTCATACATAACATAACACGAAACTAGCTTTACGAAAATAGTTAAAGCAAAGAGAATTAATGTTTTTCTATAAGGGGGGATATAAAATGAATGGGGAGAAACTGTTATGCAATGGTTTTGCTGATATTTTTTCTTTGAATGAATCTCAAGCTATAATGGTAGTACTGTAGTAGTGGCAGTGTGTAGTGCTTTACAGTTCTATTACTATTTACTACAAAATCTTTGTATGGGGAATGTCTTACACTAGCATTAAATAAAAATTTTAACCCAACATATATCAACAAACGTTTAGTAATATGATTCCATTATCAGCAGAAAAAAATATAAAATTCCAGTAAAAAAAAGGAGAGAAAGAGAGAGGGAAAAGAGATATGCCTTTTATAGAATAAACATTAATCAAAATATTTTTAGCGAATGTTTTTGCAAGTTTATTATAACAGAAAATAAAGCTGTACTTTAATGTGCGTACTGTAATAAAAACTCATTTTATTTATGAAGACTTTTAATTGACAACAAAAATTGCTTTAACTGGCAAATTCCTTTTTCCAACGAAAGCAAACAACAATTAAAGCATTAACGCATTAATTGAGAGAATGAAAATGTTAAAGAGTTTCCTAATTTAAGCAAACATGACTGTGATATATACACACACATACATACGAGTATTTAAAAAAGATTGAATGCAGTTAAATACAAGTCTTATTGCGATAATAAGTGGCATCAAAATCAAAGCTTTAATCAGGATTTAGTGCAGTTGTTCGTCACTATTTCACTACTTATAGTTAGAAGAGAGAGCGAGAGTATAGTTTACAATTTACTGTCTCCGCAGCTTCACTCTGCATATCCTTGGGGTGAAGAAAAAAATGCTTAATTGTCGATGAATATTATGTCGAAAGTACAACTACTGCACAATCGTATGGAACTTGAAAAAAAGCGTTTCACGCTGAAATGAGTGAAGTGATGCTTCCTTTTTGCAATGCAGGAAACGTTTCTCTTTTCATTTGCATCCGCAAATTAAGACCTCGTTTAATATGTTTAAATAGACTCACTCAGCTTTGCTCTAAAGTGCTAAACCATTTTTAAAGGCTAAACTAACTTTTCGCGAAAAATGTTTTCTATGAGAAAAATTTTTCTTAATTAAAAAAATAAGGCTCTTTATTTGAACTATACAAACGAATTCAGACGTATTGAATTGAGAGCTAATTTTTTTCCAGCGCGCACACAATAGTCATAGCGTTTATGCACTAAGAAAATAAAATTACGCTTTTTTGTGAAAATTAAAAAAAATAATAATCTAAAAATGCGTCTATTGTTATATGTTCTGTACGTTTTAAAGTTCGTGCGTGTACTGTATAAATATAGATATATGTATTTACATTTAACGTCGCAAAAACATTATTCAATATAAGCCAAAGTTAACCTTTATTTCGTTTCCCCCTTTTCAACAAACAAATTCGTACTAGAGTTCTAAACTCACGCATAAAATAAATTCCAAAACAGAGATTTTTCTCCCGCTGAAATTAAATAAAGGTTTGGAAAAAAAATCCGTTAAAGGTAAGTAATTTATAATTCCTGAAAAATTATCGCTAATTATTTATAATTGAAATTATATAAACATTCGTACGCATACGTAAACATTTTGCAGCGCAATCACATATTTGCCGTGATTTATTCGACAACCAAAAAAATGCGCAAAATTAATTAAAGTTGTATCGGGGAATGACAGTTTCTTTAAATAAATTTTTAAATTAAAACTTTATGGATTATCAGGTTATAATTAAATGGAAACTTTTCTGAAAATAATTAGTATTTCGTAAAAATTCACAAATATAGCAGTAAATCTATAGTTGTGATACCAATTAATAAAGTACAAAGGAGAATATTTCAATTATATTCTACAAATATAATAAATTAAATTTATAGTTGCATCAAGAATTACCGCTTTTGCGAATTGAGGAGGTTTTTTGTTTGTAAATGCTTAAAATGTATCAATCAAAACACTGACACATTCAAGCAGTTGAAAACAAATGGGAAAGAATATACTTTTTAAATTCATTTATTGTTGAGCGAAAATTTTTTGTTTTTGGAAAAAGTTCAGTGTCAGCCAAGATACTGCAGATGTAAAACAAGAAATTAAATTAATTAATACAAAAACCAGATACATCGCGAGAAAAAAAATTATCCATCATTATAATTTATAATTATATAAAATTTAAATACACGCTGTATTTAATAAAACATTAGGTATTTAAAATTTCCTATGCATAGGATGTCCTTCGAGAAAATTGTTTATTAATCTATCGGTAGTTTAGATGAAAACAATTATTTAATTTTCTTAATCATTAATCAATTAAATATTCCCAAAAGCATTTATAATGAAACAAATTGAATGCAAAAGCTAAAATTTTCTTTCCATTTTACAAATCAACAAGACTTTTCTGAAAATTTAATTACTCAAAACTTTTTTAATTTTTCATGATTATCATCGATTAAATTCGTAAACTTAAATAATTATTTGAATTTTGTTTATTTTGGTTAAATATAAATTTATTAATAGAATTAGATTTGTCGAATTAAGGCAATGTTATCTAATCTGAGTGTGGAAGCGATAGTGTGGCCACTTATAGTCACATTCCTGATTCGTGATCCGAATAGTCAAGTTGCAACAAAATCGATGTATTAAATAAATAAATTGCATTTCGGTCATCAGGTTCTAAACAGTCAGATCTCAATAGTAACGTCCAATCAATTAATTCTTTTCATTATTACAAAATTTCTAAAATGCTTCCAAACTTCGATAATAAAGGAATTTTTATTATATTTAAGTTTAGAATCCAAGTTCAGCTGGAAAAAAATTTCTTAGCTAAACGTGTTATTTTAGGGATTAGTTTCTTATACTGCTTTTTATTTATTTTTTATCCATAACATCGCTGCTAAAACCAATTTAAACGTCACCCCCAACTCGATTTTTAAAGCGTAATATAAAGTTATTTCAAAGAAAGCGAAACTAAATAGCTTGAGGAAGATTAAAGTTAAATGTATTTTCGTTTTGGGAAAAAAATATTTATTAATTTCACATATTTAATAGACATTATTTTCTTAGTTTTCGTTTCATACGTTTATTGCTTGTAGTTCATTAGTTAGCGTAACGAGAGTTACACCAGTGAAATATAAATAGTAATTAACTATTACACCGAAAAAAAATAAAACATTTATGCCATTTTAAACATATATTTAATTATCGCCGTAAATATTCACTTAATTAATCAAAAACGACGCGTTTGATTACGTTGACGCAAAATAATTAATTTTTTTTATACCGAAACCGAATATTCAATCTTCGCATTGACTTTATAAATAATTTTTTTTGCGCAAAAACAAACCGTCATTAATCAAACTAATTTTAAACAGAATACATAATTCGGTATCATTTCTCATACCAAATTAGTCAGTCAACCAAACTTTTCCAAATGAAAGATGATAAAGCGAAAGCGCATAAAACAAACAATGAGAGATAAAACAATATACCTCCACACGAAAACTGTTATAAATTCAGGAAGCGCTAACGCAAAGATTTTGAAAAATTATTAGCTGGCGATATATATTCTGCCTCCAAGATTAAAATTTTACCTTAACTAGGAAAAAAACTAGCGGTAGTGAAGTAGCGAAATTCGTGAATCGGAGGAGTGAATGAAGAGTAGCTCACAGGTGTGATATTAGCAGTGGGTTGAATGAAGTTTTTGCTTTTTTTTATTCATGGTTCGAAACCAAAAGCAAAGGTAGACCAAAAATAAATCGTGAACACACAGCAACAGGCAGTGCGAGCGAAGAGAGTGTAGTTTAGGAAATAAATACGATTGATGTTTATACGGTATACGGCGTTACAGTATACGCTCTGTAATGTGTACGCGAGTTTGATATACTATTTTAGTAAAAGCTCTTTGCTTCGAAAATAAAGTGTTGTAAAATTGGAAAAAAACATTAATCAAAGTGTGTAAAAAAGGGGCGTAGCGGTGAACGAAGGTGGCTGTGTTGCCCATTTTACCATTTTTACACCCCTTAGCACTCCTCCACCTCATAACAAGGAGCAGCTTAGGCACAAAATGACACTAAGGTTATTGCTGTGGCAAAGACTAAGACTACGATTTTATTGCAGACAGCAATTTACCGAACAGCCTCTAGCAATGGTCCTAACGTAAGCTAATGCTATATTATTTTGCACATATTTGTTTTAAGATATACACAATATAAACGCAATCTGACGTGCTAGTGATGGATGAGGGGGATAGTTAAGGCATAAGATGAGATGATGCATGTCTAGGACTCTACATGCTCTCGCATACTACACATTACATACCCCTACATATTGTGCCCCTTATGATAACTTAAAAGTATGTGAACCTCCAATGGTGATGTGATGATTCGAAGCAGAGAATAACTCAAACAAAAAACTCAAGCTGAGTCTCCTTACTTGTAGTTCATTTCTTAAAGCCTGTTTACCTGCATTTTATTTTTCGTCTCACTGGCAGTATTACAGACACGCATGTCAATCAAATTTTTGAGTTCGTGTAGGAGGACCCTAAAAACAGGTTTCGTCGCAACAAAAAAAAAGGTACAACAATTTTCAATAGCTTTGAAAGTATCAATAGTCCGGAAGGTTGGAATCTATTTGCAAATCTAGTAGAGGCTACTAACAGGTTTTTGAATTTTCATCTCTAAGCTAAATTAACCTCAAGGCGAAACATGCGCTCGCATTAAGCCATACACATATTCTTCTGCATTCAAAAAAAAGAAAACGCTAAAATCTTTGTGCTGTCCACCAATAATCATGTTAGTAATGTGACTATTTTTTTCGGGCAAAGAAAAAATTTAGGCTATCTAAACAATTATTAGTGGCGAAAAATATTTGCAGAGCAATTTTGTTTTAAAATACATTACATGATTAATGCTTGAGAGCGTGTCAATGCACTTCACTAAGTTTTTGTTAATCGATGATTTTTACTTACTAAGTACTCTTAAAGATGACAACTTTCTGATTAATAATTTCGCTTTTAGAAAAGGCATCACCATTTTTGTCTTAATAGTGAAAATTTTTAAATAATATAACGAAAAATATATGCTTTTTCTTATTGCGGTACATATATTGATGTATGAGTATTATAATACCGAGTTAAAAGTCATTTACGAATTAAGCATAAAATGTGCATTAATCACTATATAATGAGAAATAAGTAATTATTACGATTGGAAAAAGTCATAACGAGAAAATAAATTAGATGTGAATAACCAACTAATCAATTCCCATAATAAATTTAATTCCATCTGAAAATTTCAGTGCAAATTAGACGATACTCTATTCGAAACTCAATGTAAAATGTGTTTGCATTGAACTGAGAGGAGAGAAAACTTTTTTTTCGTACATTTTTTTCACCAAAATAATATCGATCCCTATTACAGATTGACTGACTCGTGAGTGAGAGTTAGTGCACAATACTGAGAGCGTGGTGTGTGTGTGTGTGTGTGACTCGAAGCTAAAAACTAATCAATGATTTTGAGGCAGTAGAATGAGAGAACAATAACTACTGGCATCAGTGATCAATTTCAGCATCAATTAGGTCATCTACGGTCCTGTTTGTTCCTGGAGACAGTGAGACAGAGCATCGCCAGTGTTAGCGATGACGTTAGCAATGAAATGATGGTTAAATGAAATGAATTAATGATTCACTCTTTCTATAATGATAGATATATCGCGTTTGCATAGCATTATTTTTATCTGGTTTTCGCGTCTTCTCGCGCAACAACGCTATCAAAGCGCTCAATCTGTTAATGTTTTTTAATATCATTTACATTTATAGAGAGTGTGAACGGCGCTATAAAAAAAATTGCTGTCCAATTTCACAGTTATTGGACAGACAGGCATAGCAATCATATCATTTATGGGCACGTATCACATCCTAATCCGGGTTGTCTGTTGTCTCCGCAGGTGGTGTTATGCTAACTATGCACGTGTTCTGTTCTAAGTGTTTTACCTGTTCGTTGCGAGAAATTACGGTCGAAATTAATATCGCGTTTCTCTCTCTGTGTTTCTCTAAATATATGATCAGTTCGCTTCATTAATTTATTGTTAGAGTAAAAATAAAATAATAGCGAATTCATCTGAATATTTGGTTATTAGGCAACTGAATCAACGCAAAAGCGATCTAATGATTGAAAATAATTCTTTTATGAAAAGTAAATTCATTACAAAATAAGCCAAATATTAATATTATTATAACAAAAGAAACAAAAACATAGCCTGTTGTTGTTAGCATTACAGCTGCAATAATTATTAGTATTGTAAAGAGAAATTGCATTTTGTTATCATCACGCTATTGCTCTAACCGTAGCTAAAGCTAAAGCCCGTACACTACACTGTACGGCAACAGTACACCACTGTATACTGTATATACTATGTGCTGCTGCACAACACACAACACTCTGCACTTTCTATCACTACACTGTTAAGCAAATAAATTGACAAAACCAAATATAAACTTAATGCTACCTCTAATGAAAAGGGAGTCATGTCCTAATTAATACAAATTAAATTTACTCAATCATTAATGAAATTCAACCATTTTGATGAATTAAAGTGCAATACCAGTACATAGAATCGTGTGTATTATACGGTATAGCGGCGCAGACAGACGGACAGATAGTGCACGGAGACAGCTAATGAGATTGAGTCACAGACATTTAACGCCGTATTTTATATTTAATTTCAACCGAATTTATATTATCACTACATTTTCCTAGTTTCTCATCGCAAAAATTATTATTATTATTACTATTCGTAAATGCATTCCGTTTCTCTATTAATGATACTTGTAATGTATTTCGTTTATTAGTACACAATGACAATGGTAAAACAAATTTTATCAAAGACTTTAGCTCTAAATGATACTAAAAGTATATTCTTTCAAGTATTTTCTTCACAAAAGATATATATTTATTCATTTATGTGCGTTCTGTGTGTGTGTATGTGTGCGATATATTCAGCAATAGAAGCTCTAACATAAGAAACTAGAAAGCAAGGAGTGGTGCAATACTCTTCGTTCCAAGTTATACAACATGTGTGTATGTGTGTGTGCGCGATGTGTGTGTGTGTGCGTGAGTGTGTGTGTGTGTATGTGTGTGTGTGTGTTTGTATTGAGTGTGAGTTAATATTATAACCTTTGCACGTCATCCAAACTGTTCACTGTAAGTTTATAAGGGATTGTTATCAGCGGTTTGCAAGTATAAAGATTGCAGTTGGGATGTAATATACTGTAGCATTAAACAGCATTCGTTGTTCTGTTCATTATTTGGTTGTTTGGGCAAAGGTAAAGAACAGATAAGTGTGATAAACAATGCGCCGAAACAACAATACAATCACAATGCTTTCTATTTAAAGTTTTTAAGTAATAAAACCGAAAAAAATATATATCGCATTATTCAAATAAATGTTGCGCACAATAATTACAATAAATTGATGATAATTATTTAGTGATATTTTGTCGACAACGGCGAACAAAAATTATAAAAATTATAATTATTTTTTTCTAAACCTAATTTAGTTTAATGTGTTGTATAACTAATTTTGTTGTTTTGGGCAAAAAATATAATGGTTTTCTGGTTCTTTTAAATTATTATCTCTCGTTAAAACGTTTTGCTTCGAATTTAAAAGCGTACACAAATAAACTTCTGGCAGCACAGCTTAAAAACAAACTTCTCTTTAAAACTTTTTTATTAGTTTTGGCTTTTAATCTCTTGATCAGTAAAATAAAAGAAAAAACTATACGCTTTATTCATTAAAAATACAAATTGAAAACATAAAAAATAGGAGTTAAAAAACATGATGCGATTGAGTTTTATGGGTTTAAGAGTTTAGTTTTTCCGAACAATAATTGAACGCTGAAAAATATGGATAACATTTAAGTGGTAAACAATAAAAATATAGTGAAGTACTGATATTGCGCGACGAGAGTAGTGAGAGAGCATCGAAGAACATAACATCGATGCGTGTGTTTGTGCGAAGACATCGAGAATGTAAACATTAGGGTTTGGAGAGCGACTGAATGGTCAATTCGGTGCGAGAGAGAAAGAGAGAGAGAGAGAGAGGGGGAGAGAGAGAGAAATGAGGACGATTCGCACTAATATTCAAAATATCAGAAATGTCATTATCATCAGCACCTTAACGACAGGCATATTTTTATTGGACCAATTGTTATTGACATCGTCCTCCTTCTCTAAAACATGCGCGTGTTTTAGAGAGCGTTTACACTTTCAGTTTATACGTTTTTCAATACTAAAGAGTAATGCATACCTCCTTTTCATCATTTTTAACTGGAAAGAAAAATAGTTCACAATCGATGTGTGAGAGAGCGAGCGAAAGAGAGAAGAGGGAGAGAGATGGCTATAGCAGTTGCCGTGTTGGGTGCTGTGTGTGTAAACTGTAAACTGTAAACTATGCTCTGGTTTCGCATGCGCTCGTGTCGGCCACTTTGAATTAACTAAAAAAGCGATTTAAGTGATACACGCCCCTATTATGAGACAACATTTAAGAGCATAAGCCACTCACACCATCTTTCAATGCTGAATCCACTAATCAGGAGACATCAAATAACTGCACCGGCGTGGAGAACAATAGCATCCTTTTGTCTTATCTACCTGTACAGCACTTTTTCTAATTAAACGCAATGATAACGAGTAAATCATCGCTTGTAAACCATACAAAGTCCAATGCAATGGAATCGTAGCCAAATCAGACATACATTCGCAACGAGTGTCTGACTGAGCAGTGACGGTCGACAATATCACAGCATCTGCAACTAAACTCTATTCCTATTCTATGGTAGACTACGAGTAGAGTGAGAGAGTGAGAGAGAAAGAGAGCGGCAACTAAATCTCACCACACACTAACAATAACAGTGCAGTACTGTTAGACTAGTAGTTCTTTGGCAAAAATATATTGTGGAAAGCAAAACAAGCACACGGTTTGGCGCATGGAGTTTATAAGACACTTTCTGTGGCTAATGCTTTTCACTACTGTATTACTCTGTACAGTAACGTATAACAGTATAACACTCAAAAAAAGCACTTTTCCCCTATTCATCTGATGGCAATAGCAATACCAATAGACATAACAGCATCACTTTAGCCCAATGGCTATTACATAGAACACGTTTAGACTAACTTTTCTGCTTTTAGCGCAAGAATAAGCTATATTCTCGCTTTTCTGGTCACTAGAATGAACCATCGCTATTATTTGTTGTCAACTCGTAAGCATTGGTCACCAATGATTCACAATAAATAGCGTATAACGCATAAAACCATATATACACGCTTACATCTACTCTATTCTGTATTTATAGTTGTATACTACCCTTATTTACAGTATATGCGAGGGTAACAGATAAAAACTGATATATAGATATATCGTATATACATGTATAACTTATACGTATATATAAATATATATAGTTATCGCACTTCTATTGCTATTGCATCAAAAGATAGACTGTGACAGCGAAAGACAAAATAATAAAAAAAATAAAAACAAGAAATAACATAACAAAGTTGTAATAAGTTATATCGCGTTACACGTTATATAAACTATAATAAGTAGTGAACTAAAAAACACTTACCATAAGAATAAATGCTTAAAACAATCACAATTAATAATCCACAACAATAATAATTTTCTGGCTAATAATAACTTATATTTCGACAAAAATAACACCAAAATACGTATTATTATTATTATTATTTACTATTATTATTTAACGAGAAAAAAGGAGAGAGAGAAAACTTTTTGTGACACACTTTTTTTTGTAAAAACGATATTATTTTGCGTACGATTACTTTTTTTCAATAATTAACTTTTATTTTCGATCAATAACAATGATTTTGGTTTTAATCAAAAAATGAAACTTCGACCGTCGAATGGCAAATAATGATTAATAAATAAAATGAATTAAATGATAGTAAAATTAGTCAATGGTGTGTATATATGGTGTGGATGTGGTGGTGTGTGATGTGTTAGTCGAAGATCATTTTTATAGTTAGCTATACGGCTGTTTACTGTTTAGCATTGGCTCATCAGAATCGCGATTCACTGATTCACTGATTCACTGTTTTGATGCATGAACAGCATATATTAGATGTGTATTTCCAATATTCACTACATAGCTGAATGCCAACTAGCGTTGGAACTGTTAACGTTCACTACAACTCTCGACTATCTTTCACTAAAGTTGAATTGCATGCACAACTGAGACGGGGCTTTTTAGACAGGCGGAGCTTACCAATAAATAAACAGAACCTCGTCGAGAGATATGTGGGGGTAAATCTGAATTGAGATTTATTGAAAGTAGCATTAAATGCAAATTTTTTCCCTCAGAGGGCAGGAATACTTTTTTTTATGCGTGGGGACACACACTGAGAGTAAAACTCACTAAATTTAGATTGAATGGGGGACTGGGTTTAAGTCAAATGCCTCAGGTATACGAAACACATGAACACCTGAACACAAACTAAATATAGTTTGCAGAGAATTGGAATAGTTTGAGGTAAAGCTGACGAGAGAGTATTGGGATGATCTGTGGGATAGAAGTCATGCTTTCATATAATTTTATATATGACATGTTTAATAGCAATTCATAATGTAAACAGTTAACTGTAAACTAATAAATATTTTTTTGCTAAACAGTTTAAAGTTTAGGAAAAGGAGCAAAATTCGCTAAACCATATAATGTATGTATTTTTTGTGAGTTAAATTGTTTACAATTCGTTCATATTATATATTTGTCGCTTACGCTATCAGTAAAGGCAATAACATTTAGATAAGATAACGCTTACATTAAAAATTACTTTTCTTGTTTTACTTTTATTTTTTTGCTTATGTTTTTCGAAGTAGACATAAATTTCTAGTTATTATTATTATTATTATTACGCTTATCTCCAGTTAATAGCATTCAATTCCTACGACTAATGCGAGCGGAAAACTGATTTTGTAACTGTATATTCGCCACCTTTTCATTACTTTATTATTCCATTGTAAACTAAACAGTAAATGTATAAATGTACAGACAACTGTTACGATGTATGCGATTGTATTGGTCACACTGACCATCATATGTTCAGATAGAAATAGGGCTTAACTGAAAGGCGTTTAAACATCGTAACAAGGAATTGCATCACTTGAACGTACGCAATGTAATGCACGTTCGCGTTGAGCGTTACGGTAGTGTAAAAAGTGTGGCATGCATTCAAACACATCCACATGGTTAAAGTTACTGTACTGTACTCTGTCATTGTACAGACGGCATGCCCCAACCTTTTCCAATATAAACATTCGCAAATATGGATTCCAGATAGAATTTATTGCAGTCGAACCTCGTTAATTTAAACCCTTTTAATATGCGAAACCGCTTTCGTAAGCGAAACATATTTTAAAATAGTATGATATTTTATTTGTTATAAACGTATATATTTATCGGAAAAACGAACAAATTTTAACAATTTATTGGTTAATAAACAATGTTTCAATTATCGAAGATTTAGTGCATAGAGAAAGCCTCCCTCATATGCACATACATTATAAGGAAGAGCAGATGCGGAGATGATGCTAACGGGAAGCTATGCCTAAGCAATGCTAAAAACCGATTCTGCAGTGAAAATAGTGTGTAAGTTTACTGAGCTCTGTGTTACTACTGTTGGGGAATAGTGACAAGAGTGAAGTGCATTGATAAAAAAAAGTTACACTCTTGTTGTAGAGCTCATCATATTATACACTATGCGAAGCATCAACAACGAAATAACGGCACACAAACACATACACATACTGTACAGAACATTGAGAAATATATATATATATCGTCGTTTGCCTCATACTTCGAGACAACCATTCGCCTCCTATCACATGCAAACGCGTATGTCATTGCAATCAAAACTAAAAAATCAATGATCGAATGGAATATTTTTTTTACCTTTTTTAAAGAAACAAAGTGATGGACACAAACACAGCGATTCTTCCACGTTTTTATAGATAGATTTAATTATATAGTTTATACACAACTGAAAATTAGAACGTATTTATTGTTGCTTTAGTAATGAACTTTTTAATTATTTAGGAACTTATCGATAGGAATCAAACGTATTATTATTTAGTATTTACTTATTTATTATTATTATTATTATTATATGATATATAGAAAGTAATGGCGAAAAGCCATAAAAAATATTTCATCAAAAAACCGAATACGCATAAAAAAGAGAGGAGTGGACTGCTTGAGAGCCACCAAAAGTCATTAACAGCGCGAATTAAGCCTGTGATTGTGATGAATATTGAGCTGCTTTGGCAGGCAAACCAACACCAATCCACTGTTTGGATATGCGTTACGCTATCGCTAAGCCTTACTATTCAATGCATAATATCGGAGCAATTTTAATCTGAGCAAATGCGAGAAAAATAAGATGCATTGCTATTTCTCCGGAGCTGCTGCTACTATTGCTATCGCACGCATTTTCTTACATCGTTTGCCATCTGCCGGCAACTTATTCCATTTAAACCATATTAAACCCATAATATATTATATTATTATGGATTTTTTGTCTCTCTCTTTACCATCACTTACCCCTCAAAATGTATGTAGCGTTCAGGCAATGCACAAAAAAAGTTAGCTTCGCTCAAATATTGGATGCGTTGTGTGTGTGTGTGTGTGAGTGAGTGTGCGAGAGTGTGATATTGGAAACAAAATAAAAACGACTGTTTTTTTTCTTCTTGTTGTAAAGAATCTAACGTTTGACAGAAAACGTTTTCACTTTTCCTAACTGTTTAACTGCGAGTAACAACTTTCGTACAAATAGTAAGCGCGCGTCTTTTTATCATTACTATTAAACATTTAGTGCTCTGTGTTTGTCTAATAACACACTTGTTTATCTCTCGCATTTGCGCATTTTAATTCATCGCTAATTAATTATTCAAAAAAGTTAATTACAATCACTTAAGCGCATGCGGTGGGAAGTGATGATTGTTTAGTGAACGAGCGGAGAGAGATCGAGAGAGAAAGAGAGAGACACATATAGCAAATACAAATAAAATGCCTTTTGTTATAATAAAGCAATGCTATCGCACCACTCCAGATGACGAATATGACGTACAAAATGTTTATGTAATTATTTTAATCACTATATATCGTCGCATATACATAATACGCTATACCGATGTACACGTACACTATTCTGATTCGGGAAAAATCGTTTCGCAGGTTTATTTCCATTGGAATCGCGCAAAATAATTTCAGTAGTCGTAATGAAATCACTGCCTGATTTTTTAAACAAATACAGTAACAAAACTGGGAAGCGAGTAGAGTTTAATAAGTTTAAGTTTAAATATATTTGGAGAATAAAGTTTTTTATTTTCGTTTTAATTATAATTTTCAGTTCGTTTCGGTAGTCTATAGGCGTCTGTGTTTGTAGAGTACGGTCCGTTGCGATGCTTGGAGACTAAGTTTGTGCCAGAATTTATCATCACTCATATCTAGTATTACAGTATAACTTATATAACATAAGTAGTCACGACTAACCGTCAAATCTGCACGAAGCTTGAAAAGCCGGGATCAATAAAATTTAATCATTTTGTCTGATTAGTTGATTCGCTAATATATTATGGCATTTGAGTTAATTTGAGTGAATATGCATGACTCGCTTTATTATTGCTATATTATACGAGCCGTATGCGGCAATATATATATTGGATAGATTTTTCGGCGTAATAGTGATGGCATCAACGCTGTAATGTTCAAATTTAAGATAGACGACAACTATTAATTTATTCAAAACATGCATTCTTTTCGTTACATATACAGAGCGGAGAAAATAATTGTTAATAAAACTCTTCACGGATGATATAAATAGTAAATGAAAAGCGCTACAAAATGAATGGAAGGCACATTATTCTATCACGACATCCAAACTACACAACAACACTCACTCACACACACATACGTACGTACAATCATCAGCAATACTACACTGATTTCAAGGACACATTTATCCCACTGTTACATCACCATCACCTGCGTAGGTCAGTAGGCCACCAAAATCGATACATTGCATTGCGACCAATGCTGCCCAAAAGATTGGACTCAAAGGATTCAAACACACATACACGCAGAGAACTTCGATCCGCAAAGACAGACACAGACATCGCAACTATTGACACGAGAGAGAGAGAGAGAAAGAGAGATAGAGAGACGGGAGAGAAAGTAAACTAAACGCAACGCCAATGTAAGCTACAACTCAAATAGCTATTACACAAATCTAGATTTGCTTATCATATTTTTTTTCTCTCCCTTCTGCTCCCATTTCACTCTCACTGTCATTTTTTTTCCAGTATGAATATCAAAAACTCTAATATAACTCTCAACCTGTTTTTCGAAAAAAATAAAATATTTTCTCGAGGAGTTGGAAAAAAGGCAGCGAATGCGAAGGCCAGACAACTTTTTCGCCATTCATAATAATTATCTTTCGGTAAGAATGATAATTTTAGTTCTCTTTCCCGGAACTTGAATTTTTTTGTGTGTTGGCCGTCATCATTATAAAACCGACAATTAACGCACCCTAAGCAATGCCAAGTGAAGTGAAGATTGCAATAGCAAAACAAAACTTAAAAATCGTGACTTCTTCCTTTGGATGCTCATTGCTATGTAATTATAATGCTTTAAGAGCACAACTTGGCTCCATCGTAATAATAACTTTTGTTGCTTTAATTGTTCAACTCTCTCTCTTGCATTAGTTCGCTATATTCCAGTTGGTATTGCTCTGGTAGTTCTACATTCGCTGTGCTCTCTCTCTCCCTCTCTCTCTGACACTAGTTTTTAGTACCGCTTCACCGTATAAGCGAATAAAAATAGATTTTTTTCCAACAAAAAAAACTGCGGAAAATATATCTATCTATCGTCAAGTCTCCAATTATAAAAATAATAAACTCTAAACCTCTCATTCGCTATTTTTTTATTTTCTTTATATATGGTATTATATTTTTAATTTTGATTTTCATGCGAATTTTATTGGAACACTACGAACAACGGCAATACGATCATCTGCTTTCTCTCTCTCAGTGTTTCGCTCGCATATCTGTTCGCTGCCTGTGTTTTCATATTATTTTCTATCTTTAATTCAAATCTGCATTCCTAATGACCGGTTAGAAAATAATTACAACCCGTCAAGAGAGCGAACTCGTGCATTGGTATAGTGACCACTCTGTAATCAGTCTATGGCATTGTCATTAATGCGTGAGATATGACAGGCAATGGTCTATAATCATTTGGAAAGTCAAAGAACTGTGTGCACCGAGATGTGCAGCTATTGTTATCAATATCAAATGAATATTATCGGCATTTTCTCACATTCTCCGCTCAAAACAAGATAATAAATGCTGAGAGACTTGATTTCTTTTCTTTATCTGATTGAGAAATATGCTGCTAAAAAATTATAATTTTAAACTGTCTCTTCTTGCTAAAAAAGCAGCGTAACAATCGACTAAATATCACCCTTGAACGTGAGGTCGAATCAACCTGAAGGCCAAAACTGGCATTTCTTGCTTAGTGTTAATTAAAAGTTATAGCACTAACTTATTAATGTTCATCAAAGCGTAAAGTTAATAACATCTGGATATAACACAGCATACATGAGCTTATATTTTCATGTTTTTATGGCTAATTGCTATTCACATAAATGCATGTATACATGTATATGTTTGCTAAATAAGCTTTTTCTTTATAACCAAATAAAAAAAAACGGTTTCTCCTAAATTATAATTGTCTTCATTTTAAATTAAAGTTTTTTAAGGGAATTACCACTGAAACACAATTACAACAGTTACGGCATTCGTAAAACAATGCAATAAATTCCAGTTAGAAAACTTATTTTCCGAGTTTTGTAATTATTTACACTCAAAAACAGAATTTAATTTTATTTAATGACATCATTAACAAAATTAAAATAAAATTAAAAGTAATTTTGGATTAAAAGTTGAATCGCGAATAAATTCAGTTTAGTTAATAATAAATAATTACGCGCACACAAGTTTTTTTGTGAAGTAATTTTTCGAAATTATGTTTACCTCATCGCTATTTATATAATTTATTTTGATGCAGCAATAAATAAATTATTGAGTTATGGAAAAATTCAAGTTAGTTAGCCTGGAAACTACTGATTATCGCAAATAAATACGCAAACGAATAAATTTTAAATTAAGATCGCAAAGTCTGAGTGTCAACTTGACACTATCAAGCGTAGCACAATCACATGCATAAACGATAATAATTTGTTGCAGGTTATGGATGTAAACAAACACATGCACATTGTGTATGTACGCCTACAACCATGGTATGTATTTACGAGTTAGATTCGTACAGTATTTTGATTCCGTCTAAATTTACGTAAAACAAATATAATATTCTTATAAAACGTTAAATAATTAGACGAAGTAATGAATCGATTTTTTAGTTGAAATAAAAACGCAAATGATTTGAATTTGAATGAAAATTTAAACAAGGAGTGATATATATAATATGTATTCGACCACACAATGTGTAAATTTATTGAACATTTTGTTTTGTTTTTATTTATTTTAATTTATTGTTTTTAATAAATTTTTCATAATTATGCGCCAAAGTAAATGTAAAAATTTTAATAAGTATGTAAATTCTTTAAACTTTAAAAAATAGATCACAACACTAAATTAAGTCAAGAATTTAAGGGGATTAACAATTTTTTGTTTTCAAATTGTTTTGGTTTCGTTGTCAAATGTGTAGAATAATTTTTTGATAATAACTGCGAGTAATATTCCATTAAAAAGATAAAAAATGGTTCACTGCCCCATTACACCCAGAAATAAAATATTATATGATAGAAGTCTGTGCTGAAACTGATAACTATTTCTATACGAGTAAAAATATGTTATTTTTCTTTATCTTCGAATCCAGATATGATTAGCATATATCATATCCAATGTGCGTTCATCACAAAAATACTAGAATTGTCACAAAGTTATTCCCCGAAAATTAAATTAAACTAGAGATTTAAGAACTAGTAAGATCCGTAATTTGTGAAATAAATTAACATGAAATTAAATGGTTTTAAAAACGACTTTTCTTAAATAAACAGTACATGATTGCCTTAATTATATTAAATTAAATTGAAATAATGTTGAGACATGTAATCGAAACAGTTGAGCTACAAAGCGAACAAAAAATTAAATATATCATTAACTGCTCAATTATCAATTGCAGGAATAAATTTTTATCATTTTTTTGTACTCAGGAAACAATTTTACATTTCTGATCGCACACACCTACAAATTTAAAAATATTTATGAAATTAATAAAATATTAATACAAGACAATTAATATCATAATTTGACTGTAGAGGTTAAGAAGATGTTCATATTCATGTTTATACCACTTCCTGTCATTGAAAAATTTTGAAATTCAGTGGATATGATCTTACATAGGTAAAATTAGCCTCACCTCCACCCACAACTAGCAGCAATTCCAACAAAACATTGTATATGGTGCATTTTACTCTAGAAAATTAAATACGATGCGTGTAACTAACTTGTTATTTGGGATCAAACATTTTTCATAAACAAAGTAATTTTTAATAATTGATTTGCATTAATATGTTGCACTAATATTTTACTCAAAGTTTATCTTTTAAATTATACTCTATCCAAGCTTTGCACATAATTTAAACTTTTAAAGACTGATTTTTTTCTAGATTAGCATATTATATTTTACCTATTTTTAGCTAATTTTTCTAAACAATAACAAAATTTAATTCTTTTATTGATTATATAATGATTTACTAATATTAATTATATTTTTTTAAAGCGAGAAAGAGCAAATATTTTGAAAACAGTAACAAAGGGTAAATATGATACAGAATTTTTTTCCCAAACAC
This sequence comes from Phthiracarus laevigatus, assembly GCA_034700185.1. Classification (NCBI taxonomy): domain Eukaryota; kingdom Metazoa; phylum Arthropoda; class Arachnida; order Sarcoptiformes; family Phthiracaridae; genus Phthiracarus; species Phthiracarus laevigatus. The sequence continues at coordinate 30,339 of JAQIXJ010000560.1, forward strand.
AACTGTTTTACATGTTCGTTTAATTCAATATTTAATAAGTTCATAGCATAATTTTGTTTCAGTTTAAAAATGTTTTCACAAAAACACTTTACCATTCTGAGAAATTTCTACCCATACGATGTTTAAATATGTTACGAGAATTGGTTAGGCATACTTGTACAGGATTTTAAACATTAGGATTTTTGCCTTAGTTCTGCTAATCTTGACGGTCAATTCGAACTCACTTAATAATAATAGACTTGCATTTTTCAATTTTATTTGTTATCGCCAGTCAACGGATATTTGGGAATAAAATGTTCTATTTTTGGTTGTTACTATGTATAACCTTAAAATTTTTTATGTGCAATTTTAATTAAACACAGATTAGAATTTCAAGTCCTGGCTGTAATACAGAATTTCCAATACTAGAGATGAATTCAAAACTTAATCTAACTAAATTAAGTAAAATCTTCAAACAAGGCAAAATAAAATTTCATTTATTTTTATATGAAATTTTATTTTTTAAAATCTCAGTGCTAAATAAATTTCTCTTATTAAAATATTTGTAAATTTAAATTTTAATCTCATTTGATCGTAAAATAAACTCAATCTACACTTTTTCTTTGAAAAATATGTGTTATTTTTATATTTAAGCTCACAATTTAGAGACAAATTTATTGTTTTATAAAATTTGATTGTAAAGGCAAATTTATATCCTTTTTCGATTGTATTTGTAATTTGGTAAAATTCGGTTATCATATTTTATTAGGATAATCCAACCCTTGTCATAAATGTATCAAAATAAATTCTATTTTATTATCTTATTTGAGTAATTTACGCTAATTA
>JAQIXJ010000561.1:0-31160 GCA_034700185.1 Phthiracarus laevigatus
ATGTCTGTATGTCTGTATGTCTGTATGTCTGTATGTCTGTATGTCTGTATGTCTGTATGTCTGTATGTCTGTCTGTCAGTAGACGTTTTTTGGGTTTTTATATCAATAAAGTGATTTTACCAATTTCTTACTGTAATAAAGGGAATTTGACCTATTTCTTAAGCTAATTAAGGGGGTTTGTTCTTTACACTAATAAAGAGATTTTACCAATTTCGTACTCTAATAAAGGGAACTTGACCTCTTATGCTAATTAAAGGATTTTGATCTTTACTGTAATAAAAGGATTTCACAAATTTATCATGGTTATAAAGTTATTTTGACCTACTTCTTGTGCTATAAAAGGGAATATAAGTTATTTAAAGGCAAAATATATGCATAAAAACACAAAATGTATGCTCAAAACTGGCATAGAATGTGTAATAAAGTGTCCAAAATTCAGTAAAAATAGGAAAAAATCTAAGAATAAGCGAAATAACAAAAAAAATATAGCGACTGATTACGATAGATAACAACAGATACCGACATATAACAACTGATATCGACAGATAACGACAGATAACGACATATAACGACAGATAACGACAGATAACGACATATAACGACAGATAACGACAGATAACGACAGATAGGGACAGATAACGACAGATAACGACAGATAACAACAGATAACCATAGATAACGACAGATAACGACAGATAACGACAGATAGCGACTGATAGCAACAGATAACGACAGATAACAACAGATAACCATAGATAACGACAGATAACTAATGATATTGTTCAATTTTTTAAACTATTTTAACAGAGCCTAATAATGAAGATCAATTATAGATATGATCTTATTGCTATATGATGATAGCAACTGTAACAAATATTTACACTTAAAATTTAATTTTACTTCAAAGTATAACTTATTGATTTTTCTTAATAGAAACAATATTTTATCACGAAATTTTCGATTTGTAAACTCTAAGTGAATCAATAAATTTAAATTTATATAGTTGTAGAGTGATTGATAATCTAGAAAAATTAGTTTGACTTTATGTTAGTTGGTTACAATCTTTCATATTATTATTGCTAAAGAAAAGGCTAATAATTTTCAGATTATAATCATATGCTTATAGTTTATAAATCGGTTATAACTTGTAAAAGATTTCTAAATAGAAGTTGAAATATATTTTAAATTTAAATTTTATTAGTATTTTTAAGATGTAGGCGGTAAAATATAATGTTATAAAATAACATCTTATTATTTTAGTTCGACAAACTAATGGACATACTTAATACAGTAAACCTCACTTTGTTTAAAAAACCATAGCTGAAATTAGCGAAATAAAGTAATTTGAAAATTAATTTAAAATTTGAAGTTATAATTTTTTGTTATTTACTACAAAAACACAAATAAAATACTTTAAAAACTCTACTTTAAAAATTTTTACAGCTTCTATGTTGCTTTAAGACAAACTGATAGATTTTTCTATTATTATTATAAACGTTTGTGATGAATATCTTGCCATTTTTAAATACATTATCTCAAGATTTTTAGAGCGCTGCGCTGGAGATGATAAACTACAAAATGTAACGCTGAATTAAGATGGATGAACTTTTGCATCACTAATATACTGCAACTATGCAGGGCAAATTCCGAAGATCATATTTGCTACAAATCTACAATATAACTCTCTTTAAAAGAATTAAGTTCTAATGGAATAAAAATTTAGATGAAAATAAAATCTTAAATGTAACGCTGAAATAAGATGGATGAACATTTGCATCACTAATATACTGCAACTATGCAGGGCGAATTCCGAAAATCATATTTGCTGCAAATCTACAATATTACTCTCTTTAAAAGAATTAAGTTCTAATGGAATAAAAATTTAGATGAAAATAAAAACTTAGTGATTAAGTTAATAAACTAATACCATTAAATTAAAGTTTTATTTATTAATTGTGATTCCTTATTACTTAGTAACAAGTAATAGAGAAATATTCGCTTAAGAAACTTTAGTATAAAATATTAATAATTATAAAATGATTCCACACAATTATTTCAGATCATAAAACTTAGCTCATTAAAACGTGTAAATTATATAACTAGAATTTAGATTTAAATATTTTTATAAAATCACTGGTTATAAACCAATTGATTAGAAAATTAAAATTATTGATACCATTAGTTTAACAACTTTTGATGAAATAATAATAATTATGATCTTAAAATAGTTAAACTTCACTTTAATTAAGCTAAACGTATAAACAGATGAGTGCATAGATATTATAATCAGTACGTAAAAATATTTAACTCTTATAATTTCAATTCAATGTTAACAATAAGTTACATGCAATTAATAGTATATTGTTATAGAATAAATCAAATAGGATTGTTCACACTTAATTTGTATAAATAATTTATTCGAAATAAATGGTTTTTACCCGGCTTATATAGTTCAAATTTTATTTATTTGAAAAATTTCTGATCACAATCAACCATAAGAAGGGCATTAACAAGTATAGGTAGAGTGCAATGTAGACTAAAGATAAATAAGAAAAGTAATAAATTATTTATACAATAAGCTTATAACTTCATTAAATTTATTATTTTACTTTAATAAAAAGAAGACCTATGTTTATATAACTAGATTATCAAACCAATGAGCTTTCATTAATTTTTATTTATTATCATCTTATTCTTATGTTTGAACATAAAAAATTTTTAGATAATAAATAATCTAATCTGCCAGCTAAATTTTCCAATATATGAGGTATCTAAACACATATAAAATACCTATATAAATTTAAGAAAATTATATAAATACTTGTAATTAAAATAAATTCAAACAAATTTTTAAAATTATGAGCAAAAAAATACACTTTTAAAATTAACGGTAAAAATAAAATACAATTCAATATATTAAAAAGTATTTTAATAATCCGTTAAGATGTGATTGATAACGGGGAAGAAATATCATATTCAAATATTTTAATTTCATTAAATTTGACACTCATTCATTATTTAGATTTATTCTAGAAACATTTTTGTTGTGAATTAAACTTATGTAAAGTAATGAATATCACGATTAATGAATAATGCTAAAAAAATAAAATTTCTTTAAAAAGATTTCTTAAAAAACATTATTAATAAATTAACGTTTCCTATTATCGCTTTAATTAAGCAAACTTATTCTATTTAAGTTAACATTAGATAAATAAATTATTAATTTGAAAAATAATAACTAGACATATCTCTAGTAAAATTTTTACTATTAATAAATATATTTAATTTAATAAAGGCAGAAAACAATAATTGTATAGGTTATTAAACCATTAAAATTAAATTTTCATTGTTTTATCTATATCTAATCAATGGATACTTGAGTTTGTAATAAAAATTTTTACTTTCCTATTTATTCTCAAGGTTCCTTTTTTCTCATAACTAGCATAATAAAAGCAAGTAAAATAATTTATGAGGCCTACTAGTTATTATAACTCTCACTTTTAACACTTAGATAGATATTAATTACATTTATTAGCTAATTACTTATGAGCCATATAAACTATTGTTTCAAATACTGGAAATAATTAGGACAACATATAATTTTTGGCAAAATATTTAAAACTTATGTATAAATTTAGTAAGTTGAGCTTAAAAATCAGTTGATTATTCTGAATTATGAGGTTTATTTATCAGTTAAAAGGACAAGATGTGTATAATAATAACATTTAATATTATAATAATTTAATAAAATAATTGTTATCTTTATTATTACAAGTAGTTTTTCACTCATTTCCAAATGATTTTATTAGTTAGAACAAAAGAATAGGTATGAGTGATATAGATTTTATATGAAAGTAACTTCAAAGACTTTAACAATTAAATGAAATAACTTAAAAAAATCCATGTATATTTTTTCTAAATTAAAACATACCTTAGTCAAAACGGATAGGAATAAAAGTTTGTAATCCTAAATATCTGCTTTCATTAAATAACAGAAACCAAAACCACCACTGTTTTCTCAGAAAATATTTGAACGTTCTCAGCAATAGTTTGAAAATTCTGTAGTTTGTCAGACTCGAAATTTAAATAAAATTACTTTACAATCTTTTATCGCAACAGACCTTAAAGCTTATGGAGAAATAAAGCTCAAAAGACGGGCAAACTAATCCGACGATCTAGTGAACGTAACTAAGGATAACATTGATAAAGGCGAAGAAGAGTTAGCTAGAATTCACTTGTTAACATTAAAGCGATTTTTGGAACTCACGATCATAGAAGGTTTGAAATTCAATCCGAAAAAGTGTTTTCTTTTTGTGCAACAATAAAAATTCTTCGGTTTCATTGTTGATAAATATGGTGAACGTTTCGACCCTGACAGGATAAATATGATGTTATCTCTCAAACAACCAAAAACAGTCAAACAAGTTCGAAGGTTGTGTGGTATTGTGAACACTGTTCGTGAATTTTATCCGATACAAGACAAAGTAAAACCACATTACGATTTGGCCAAACATAATGTAAAGTTCATTTGGACAGAAGTTGAACAGAATTGTTACGAGAAAGTGATGAAGATCATGTCAAATCAACAACTTATGGAACACCCTGTTTTTACAACGAAAAAATTTATCCAAACCGACGCGTGTCGATATGTTGTTGGAGGCGTTTTGTGTCAGCGTCACATGAATGGGAAAGTTGGCATTATTAGCTTTTTTTTGACACGCGCTAACCAGCATCGAAATCAAATGGTCAACGATTGAGCGTGAATTATTCGGCGTGATCGTAGCCGTAAGAAAATTTCGAAGTTATTTAATAAACCTTCATTTCACTGTTTACACGGATCACATGCAACTCGAAGCGCTGAACAAACTGAAAGCATCGACTAATATGCGACTCAACAGTAGGGCTGCTGAGTTGAGCGAGTTTACGTTTACGGTGAAGTACGTACTGAGAACTCGTTAGCTGACGCAATTTCAAGGCTAAGAAGTAATATGAGGTCTGAGACTCAAGAGAATTGTGATATTGTTTCCGCACAGACGCTACGAGACATTTTAAACTGTGATAAACGTATTATGGACGAAGACATCGATATAATTAGTGATAGTGACTCGCTCGTGAACAGCTTTATTCATATGTTAACGCGATTAATGATAATATAGGCGAACAACATATATTATTGTCTCAACAAAGCGATCATTACTGTAATAGAATGATTACTCAGTTGAACTCAAAGAATAGAACGTTTAAAAACTTAGCGAACAAATTCAAAATTGAAGATTTAAATAGATAATATCATCGCCGTAGACATCAATCAAAAATTCACAAAAACTATCAGTTAGTCATCCCTAAGAGTTTAGTACCAACAATTTTGTATTAATATAATGACAATTCAGGACACACTAGCTATTATAATAGTGAAAAGATCAAAAATGTAAAGTATTGGTGGCAATACATGCGTCACGAGATACGCGCGTGTGTGCAAGTTTGCGTATCATGCCAAAAGTCTAAGATACGAACGCAGAAAAGTTGTGTATCTGGAAAAATTTGTGCCGCATCTATGAAACCATTCAAGACGGTCAAACTGGTTTGCTTTGAACCGTGTCTAAAGACGAACAAAGGCAACATTTACGTCGTTACGCTAAAAAACCGTCTAACACACAACACGTGCGCAGAAGCAATAAAAAACCAAAAAGCTGAAACAATTATTGAATTTATAGTCTATATCAGCTAAACATTCTCTTCCAAAGAACCTTATCACAGACAGACACGCTAGTTTTTTATCAAAAATTTTTCCGGATTATTGTGCTCGTGTCGGGATTTGCAATAAGCCTACCGCTTTATTCTCTCCTACTTCGGATGGTCTTGTGGAAGCTTATAATTATAAGCTTATACAGAAAATGCGTCTCTTATCTAATAAATAAGATAAAGATTGGGACATTGTATTACCAATCGCACTAAGACACATTAACAACACGATTAACTCAACAACGAAGTATACGCCATTCTATTTATTATATGGCTATACACCATCAAATAGTTTTGAGCGCCGCATTCTGTTTTCAACAATTTTAAACAGTCAAGTGGAAAGCTCAAAAAATTTATTAGAAAGTGCAAGACAAGAATCTCAGCTTAATATCTTACGCGCTGAACATAGATGGGCAGAACGAAAAAATTTCGAAACAGAGACCAACTTTCAAAAAAGGAGATCTGATTTGGGTAATAGACAAGTCTGTCATGCCTGGTGTTCATCGAAAGTACAATGCTCTGTGGGACGGTATATTTATTATTTGTGACATTGTGAATGATGATACATATTAAGTATTGTCCACGTGTAAAAGGAGTCCACTTTTGAGGACTATAAATTACAAATTAGATAAACAATATCATGGCGATTATTCACGGAAAGCCTTGCATTTGAAAAATGAAATAGAAAACGGGACGCTAGAGATTGATAAAAATCATATGAAAGAAAATTTATTCGACGTAATGGACTGTGTCACGTGGAAACTACGTGAAAAACATCATAAAATTAGAAATGAAAATGTGCCGCAAATTTTGTTAGAAAATGAAGAAAAAATAATAGAGTCTGAACTTATTAGTCATAACCGTAATTTGGCGAACACATCAAAGTCAATTAAAAAACTCAAACAACAAGTTAAGATTAAGAGTACTTACATTAAAATGAAAGCTATAAAAACAAAAATAGACAAACAAATAGACAGAAATAGAAAGTTTAATTTAGAGAATAGGATAAACACTTTAAGATCCGGTCGGCTTGTAAAGCCTAATAGTAAATTTAAAGAGTTCGTAATTTAAGTTTTAAAGTTTTGCTTTTTTTATTTTTCACTAATTTACTCAATTTTACATTTAACACTTACCGCTCAATAATTTTAAAAACGAGTTTTATTTTTTTTGCTTAAGTGTTAAACCTGTTGGTACACTAGTTAAAGTGCAGACTAAACTGAGGCAGTAGTGTGCGGATAAAATGCACGTATACATACTAATTAAAGATAAAATGTAATTCACATTAGCGGAGAAAATAAATTTTGTGATACAAGCCAATAGATGAAACAATGCTAGATTTTTTACGGTACTGGCCATAGAGTAAAGAATTATTAATTTAGTACAGCAGATACATAGCAGGACAGCTGTTAAAATGCTGTAATTATTTCGCAGACACAATGCTTTTGTATATCTACATAAAATGCCATAAATAATAATCTAAGTCTGGAAATTCTGCAAATTACAGGTGATCTAACAGGCTTAACCAATAATGCCATAAATTCTATATTTTGAATTAACACACATTCACATGCATGCAAATTCATTTGCAAATAAACAGTAAAAGACTAAAACAATCACACATAAATATTACCGCTAAACCGCGTGAGAATGTTGGGTCTAAGATCCGAAATATAATCGATAAAAGCGCTGCCATCGCTAAACCTATTAAAAAATAGTCTTAGAAAATTTCAGCTCATTTTTTTCAGTGATCAGTTGAGTACACATTATTATTCTTATATATTAATTAAAGAGGTCACTATGTGTGACTACTCGTTAGCTAATACGTTGAAAAAACGACACAAGTTATTCATGTCACCAATATCGCAACAGAGTACCGCATGTTTTGAGTACGACTCATATGTTAAACGTGAGCGTTAATTAAAACGCATTAAAAATCCACTAAACGTTTTACACGCTTTTTAAATCGGTGACCACGTTGAAATAACAGTATTGATTTCTCCGTGAATCATATAATGGCATCAACGAGCAAATCTTGGATTGTGGATGTATTAGGCCGCGGTCCAGCGACACATCGAGTGTCTTAAGACTTCTTGTTGTGGAAACGGCACAAAATATTTAATCGTTTGGCTGAACAGTATCACTTGCGCGACAGCGAGTTGCATCAACAAGAGACTGCTTGCAACAGTCTTTACACCGAAAGAAATAGCGCTCACTTTTATCGATTCGTGAAGTGGTTTTGACGATTATGTTTTGGTGTGGAAAATTTTATCGCAACCGCTGGAATTATTGAATAAACGGACGCACGGGCGTTAAAAGTGTTTCGACAATTAGCTGATCATCTAAAAGAAGGATCATTATTTAAATGGACAAGTGTGGCGTATATCAGAAACAACGATATCATTCCTTTGTGGTCAGAGATTATTATGGCGGAGATTGTATTCCTCATGAAAATTGCACCACGCTTTCAATATCGCGCGCACATGAATTTACATGCATTAATGGGTCCGGAAGATCATAATATGTGGCCTTATGTTGACGAGAAGGAGAAGGCGCTAATAACGTGCAAAGCGACAGATAATAGAGTCACGTTATTTGTCTTGAACGAAGGAGTTCCACACTGTATTGCCGTAACGAATCGATTAGATGGCGAATTATAACACGATGTGATGCGGAGTCATGTATATCACGTGATGCGCACGCTTTCAGTGGGATTATATTTAAAACAATCCTACACTATTAATGATTTGCGTGGTAGCGTGGTAATCATTTTGAAAATATTGAGGTTGATTTGGCAGAACTTTGTGCACTCAAGAAGTTCCGTTAAGCCTCAATTAACATGTATATTAAGCCGATTGTCAGGGATATATTGAATAATACAGCGGACACGAAGAAGCTTTTGGACATCAATCGCAGTGGTTTAAAAGATACAGTGTTCGAACATACAGGGATCGTGAATCATCACGAGGTTACTTGCTTCAATGCACTATTTGAATCGGGAATTTATTCGCAAAAAGTGGGGAATGACGACATTGATGGAAAACTTATAGAATTAATGGAAATTGATCTCTCGATGTCTCAATCGTCAGTGACATTACAATCATCTGATGTCGAAATGCCGGACGTATCGGAACCCGAAGATGGCACTTTTAGTACTGAAATCTACAATTGGGAATCGCAATCGAAAGAAACCGAAATTGTTCACAATTATGGCGATTATTTGGAAAATTCGTACGAATAACAGCGATTAAATGTTACATTACTTTTTTTTATTATCATATTACAGTTACTTTCGTATTTTTTCGTTTCTAAATTTAATTATTATTTTTTATATTTGCGAATATGTATTGAATTAACTGCGAAGCAAATAATTCAAGACATGGGATGTGAAGTGATATACGCGAACCCAACGTGTCACGCGATATATCCGTTTAATTCTATGAATACTCAAATGATTCCGATTAAACTATTAATTTTTTGTTTTTGATGTTTGCTAATCGGTCGATCCTTTGATCCCGATTACTGTTTTGAAAGCATTTAATGTTTTTTGTTTTACGTTTTATGACTTTTTTAGTCAGTCTTATTTGTTTTGTAGCAACGATCAGTCGCAAGCCGAAAAAAGGCTTTGTTTGTAATTGAAATTAATAAATAATTTTAATACTGGATAAAACAGTCTCTTTATTTACTATTTTTAAGTAAATTTAATTAATTGCACGATAAAAGTGCTCAACTGACGTTTCAAGCCAAGTGTGACAGCGATAAAAGCTGTATGCGTTAAACAAACGCGAAGATTTTAATTCGTTAATTTAATTGTTTGTTGTTTTCCGAATTCATTCACCTTTGGTAGCGATACTCGTCTTTATTAGTGTGTTGTGTGTGTGAAGTTGTGCGCCGATTGATTGAAGAGCTTTAGAGCAATCGCTGATAATTTGGGACACACTTGAGCGCTATATAGTGTACTGTTAGTTGAGCTATTAATATGATAAATGCATCATAGGTGTGCATCGATAAGTGGACTAAGCATAGCGAATATCAAATGAATTGACAAACGCGTTCGCGAGCGAACGCCGTTCATCCCAATCATTCAAATGAATTCTAGCCTTAATACGGTCGCAACGGCTGTACTTTCCTAAGCTGTACATCCCTACATGCGGCAATCAACATTTGCGTATTGGTTGGTTCTTCTTGTTTCAGTTTTATTTTAATTATTTTAATAGTAATTTAATCTTGAACAAGTTTACTATTGAATCATAGTATAAGATTATCACTTTTAAAGCTTTTTAACACTGATTATTAATTAAAGACAAGTTCTATTTAAAAATTGAGATAAGACATCTGGGAAGACAACACTATCCTTAAACAAGAATTAAAGCTTAATGTTTAACGTTTTTCTGTACTTATGTTGTTGAATCCAAACGAGTGTCAACCAGGTAATAATGATCCGGAAAAACTGATATTATAAATATGATCATGTTAATCATTTTTAAAGATAATTTCTAGATAATAAAATCAAACTTCTCGTTTTTGAGAGATAGAATTGACTTCCTTGGTCTATGAAATTAAAAATACAAAGCAAAACTTTGTTGTCAAAACCTTATCTGTGTTGTTTAATCGCGTTAACAAAACGATGAGTGTCGAAAGGATTATAGATTACATTCTCTAATACATTATAAAGTAACTATAACGACAATTGTATCTGCCGCGATAAACCGGTATTACTTGCATATTGAATAATTTAGGTTATACAAAAGCACATGAGAATAAGTTTTAAAAACAGGTGGAGCAACTGCGCGTCAAAAAAATGATGCTAAAATGGATAGGCAACATAGTTATTTTGTTCTGGGAGAAATCAGTGTCCCAACTTGACTTTAAACAAACCATAAATGAAATTTTAACAATTTATTACTTTAATAATTTATACATAGTTTTTATTTCTAATTTTGACTTATGTCTAATCTAAAGGGTTGGTTTAATTATTATTTATCTCGAATTAAATTCACTTATCTATTTTTATTGCATGTCAACCCTTCTGTGTTAATCAAATAGTCGTTTGTAAAGCTACTATTGTAATATTGTTAAGTTTTGTGACTTTCTATTATTGGATAAAAAAGAATTTTTTCTACTGTAGACTCGTAAAAGACCAAGCTTTTAATTAGTTATGAAATAACGTTATTTATCAGAATAATGAGAAAGATATGTTATAGATTCTAATAGTAATATAATTTAGATTTATCTCAAAGTTTGGTTGTCATTTTAGCTATTTTTTAATTCTTCTCCGGAGTATGTTTTCTACTCCTAGAATTAACGATGGTCAGATTTTCACTACTAACATATCTCCAATATTACTATTTTCTTCTTTTTCTTTCACTCTTATTTTTCATTTTAATTTCAGCCTCGTCGGTTTTGTGTGCGGGAATGGAAAGTATGCTTGATAACACGTAATTCATGAGATTGGTATAAAAAAGATTTTTCAAATTATTTGTTTATAATATTTTCACATAAGTGAATGATAAAAAATAGTATAAACTACTTTTAATTTTAAAATTAAATTGTTTATCAACTATAAAATTTCTTAAAATGTAACAATTTATATTTAGATTAAAAATAGTTTATTTCTTTAATGTCAGTCACGCGTAATGGTATTTATACTTTACACTCAACACAGTCGATTTAAGACATGACAGTTTTTTAATTATTTTTTCTAACTATGTTACAATTTTTTTAAAAAATAATATATTAATGTATATGAAACTTATGTCACTTTGAAGTGCGCTATATGTTATTATACGCAAACTGATGAACAAAAATCGCTCACAACCTAATTCTCTGTAGCGCTCGATATAGATGCCTTTCTGAGGTGCTAGCTTAAGCTCAATATTAAGCTCAAGTTAAAGTTTAATGACATTCTAAAGCTCAAAGCTCACCATCTTTTGTGCTTAAATTTGTAAGACCAAGCTCATGTTTAAGCCAATGAGCTTCTTGGGCTTGTCATAGTAAATAATAAAGACAAATAAAACCATAAAATGTTTCTAAATCCGTAAAAGTATCGCAAATTACAATTAAATATTTTTTCTTTTTGAAATACAATAAAAATCTTAAGCATAATTGTAATTTTTCGAGTAAAAATAAGTTATATTTCACTATTTGATATTGATTTTGTAATTTTTTTTTGTAAAACTTAAGCTCACAGCGAAGCTCAAGCCAATTCACGATTAACTAAGCTGGAGCTTTAAACTACATTTAATTTTTTAAGCTCCTCTCAATTTTTTCCAGTTTTGAGCTCGAGCTCAGCAAGTTCAAGCTCTTAATTGATGAAAATTAGCTTTCACTCATCACTAATCATTGATAATGGTGAGTTATTTTGTTGACTACTGTCATTTTCCAAATTTTTCACCGCTATTATAAGAAGATACTTTTGCTAAACGGTAGTGACAACGTTAATATTTTCATTAATTTTAAAATTTTTCACATTCCAAATTGTAAATTATTTTACACGTTATTTTTCTGAAGAATTTTAATGATGGTTATTAATTAAGAAATTGAATTCGAAATTTATCTATATTTTGTTGTGACCTGAACTAATCATTAATAACGTGGTTGATATCGGTGAAGTGTCCGATGACTAAAATTGCAGTTCTATTTATTAAGAAGGTTCCATTTTTCACTTTTATTTGAGAACTTTATGACAACCCCTAAATTTAAATTGCTTTGAATAACTTAATATTGAGAAGTGATAAAACTAATTTTAACCTTTGATTGATTAGGCTTTATCTACTTTATACTGATAACGTTAGTCTAGTTAATTTAATAAACTTATCAGTAACATGTATGTGGATGGAAAGAGTATTAAATTAGTAGATACTCAAACATTGTTCGCTTCAAGCTAGAGGTGGAAAAACTTTAAAAATTAGAGTCCCGTCCCGTCCCGTTAATTTTAGATAGTAGTCCTGTCCTGTCCCGTCCTGTTTAATGAAATATTTAGTCCCGTCCCGTCCTATCCCGAAATTATTCATTATAAAGCTAACAGGAATTTTAATAAAATATTTTATCTAAACTATCGTTGATTAAAACTCAATGCTGCTATATAAGATATAAAATAAATCAATTCAGAAAATTTTTTGTAATAAAATTGAAAAATTAAAATTCTATGATGTTTGAATACAAAAAGATGATCATTTATAGACTTTCGGGATTGAGCCAACGAATTTTACAATCCCGTCCTGTCCCGATACTTGCATGATACAATCCCGTCCCGATTAATCCCGTAAAAATTTTCTAAATCCCGATCCTGTCCTGTCCCGTCCAGATATTTTTTCTAGGTCTACTTTAAGCATAACAACTTGTATAAATCATTTTATGTTAATGATAAAATTTATATAAATTTTCCAAATCTTTAAATTTTAGTAAATTGAAAAAACATTATTTTTGGGATTTCAGTAAAAATTATCGCAAACAAAAACATTTGCAGAACCACTATCCAGAAGCTATCCGAATTAACAAGAACACCTTCCTTTTGGCTTGGTCAACTAGTTATGATTTAAAAATTACGGAAGAATAATATACAAACAACTCAGATAATTCAAGAATACTGAAACAGATTGAAGAAAGTTATTTAAATAATTTAATTTAAAAGTTTACAAAAAAATTAATAATATAATTTAGATAACTATCTAATAAATTAACTTGTCTCAAAAATACTAGTGTAATTGTTAACAATAAGGCTATTTTTTAGAGAGTTTTCTCAACTTATCCCGTTATAAAAATATACCGTTTTTAATTTAGCTATAAAAAATTACATTTATAGAAACTTTACAGTTTATATACAATTTAAGTTTATATATGATTAAGGCCAAATTTCAGTTTGAAATTTCATTGGCATCTGCCGCTTATAGTGTTAGCATAATATAAAACACGGTGCATGTACCGTTTTACATAATGACTAATTTATAACAGAATTTCAAATAAAAACAATTCAAATTATTGGTAGAGTGAGCGAAGTAAGTGAGTGACCACATACAAAATGAAACTATCTTTACAAAATCAAATATTTTAACAGTATCAATCTTGTTTAAGATTAAAATCTACCATTATTTGTGAATACTTAAAAAAGTAAAGCACCAATTTATCTACTAATGGAGTTGAATCTACTCTTGGGGTTGAATCTTCTAAAGAATTTGAATTAACATAAACCGGAGCCATATAATCTGGCGGTACTGGTCCGTTATCAATAAGATCCTTTAGGAAAATAGTCACACCTTTACTGCTTCTGCTGATGAATCACTACCACCATAAGATACAGAAACATTATCTGAAAACATGAATAAATGATTCAATTTGGTTTTAACTGGTTCGATATATTAATAGTCTGATATTTATTGGTTTAATGTTGATTTCTTCAGATCCTATTATAATAAATCTTTGCCTATAATACGGATGACATAATTTATCACAACTCTTAATCGATACAAATCGATTAGCATTTCTACCGCAACCACTGTATGAAAATTGTTTACAAGTTTATGTTTTTGAGTCTTAATAAATACGTATCATGTCTTGAATACTTGGACCAGTGTCCACTTCTAAAAAACATTAGGATGGTATTCCTATATGCGACTGACCTCTTAATACAATACAATTAGAGTTAACATGCAAACACATGTCATAAACAGTTTACTATCCATTTCCACATTACGCTTTTTGTGTCGCACACGTGTCCAACTGACATAACTTGTCTAAAAAGGACTATAAAATGTTCTAAACATGCTGTAATCAATGACAACTTACTTTTAATGGAAACGAATAAAATTAAAATTAAATGTTTCGGCATAATATGTTTAATTTTAATGCAAATATGTTTTAACTTCCGGTTTAAATCTAATTTAAGATCTTCACACATTAAAAATTATTAATAATAATTAACAATACAAAACACTGATTTATTATGCTTTATCAAAAGGATTCCATCATATTAATTAAATGTATATTTTAAAGCTTGTCCTAAATATGTAATTAATTTAGGAATCAATTAATTATAAAATAAAATGTTTATTAAACAAAAACATATAAGTCGGAGCAAATTTTCATGTTTCCGACTATAGCGTTTTGCACGACCACCTTATAGCCTAAATATTTTTTTAAATAATAACCATTATATAATCACGAAAATAAATTACAAATTATATTGCCATTAATTATTATATTACTCTATCGAACCCAGAAATATGGCGCAAATTTGGGTATAATTAAAAAATTGTTGCCTGCTTTTTATAAACGTATTGCCGATATTGTCAAATATACACCCATAAGCAAGAAACTTTCCTTCCAGATGATTATGATTTGTCATTTCACCTATACATTTGACAAAACGATCAATACTTGACTTTTTAAAGTTATGGAATAAGAGCGGCATATTTATCACGTATATAACCAAAAGTGAATCTTGGAAACAAATTTGGCGTAAATGTTTTGAACGTTTATTTCATTGGAATCAGTGTTAGTGTTATAATATTGATCGAATATATATTTGATCGAAAATTTTATGGAATTCTTTGGATTTGCTAAGCTTCGTATTCGAAACAAATCTGCAGTTTCCAGTGGATACGCGATAAAGTTAAAAGTGATATAGTAAATAAAATTTTGATCTATTAATCAATCAGTTGTAATCAAAGAAACCTTAAATAAAAAAATATTATTTTTGTCATTTATTATTTGAATCTGTTATTTCTTCAATTATTGTATAAAATGGTTATTCCTTAATCAAACCATTTCAGTTGTTGAACGATCAGTTGATCAATTGATATACGAATGACGTTTGAAGCGGTTATACATAGTTGACCTATGTGTGTATTCAGAAACATTTGAAGATCAAATTGAAAATCTACAAAAAGTTTTTGATTGATTCCGTGAAATCACTATTAAAATGCAACCTTTAAAATGTATATTCCTATTAAGATGTCAAGTACCTTGTTTGCTTAATAAGCAGTAAAGGCATTCAACCGTAAAAATAGAAATTAATATTCATCAAATAAGTTTTAGTTTCGACGATTGCTTTGAATAATCCTGTGGCTATGATAGTTATTAAGCGATTCTTCATAAACATAGGTTTTGTTAGTTGCATGAGATAACTTATACTAAAATTCAAATTG
The DNA here is from genome assembly GCA_034700185.1 of Phthiracarus laevigatus. Lineage (NCBI taxonomy): Eukaryota > Metazoa > Arthropoda > Arachnida > Sarcoptiformes > Phthiracaridae > Phthiracarus > Phthiracarus laevigatus. The sequence continues at coordinate 15,885 of JAQIXJ010000561.1, forward strand.
CATTTCAATTCCTGTTTAGTCTTTTCATTTAATTTAATCCTTTTATTATCATCAAAATTTGAATGTTTTTTTATTTTGAATTTCAATTTCCATTTGTAAAAATTGGAACAATACTAGCACTAAAGTAGTTTAATAAATGTAATAAATGGTACTTTCAATGCTGTATTGTGGAGTGTTATAAACTAACATAATATGGCTTATCGAAGATCTGATAGATTAACGGAATTAAATTTAACAAATGATTCGATGTTTAGTGTTTTTAATAATGGGCAATTTGCTATAAGTGAGAAGAATAAATATCGATATGTTGATGCAATAATAATAATCCTCACACACTTCCCTGCAACGTCAAAGATTGATAACCGTTGAAAAGCCATCCACCCTAACAAAACTCACTTTTCTTCATTATCTTTATGGATAAAAAGATATGAACGACCATTTCATGCTCACAACACCACTTTCCTAAATGGCGTTATTATCCTTGATCAAACTCTATGAGGTTTTTATTTGCTAGCTTTTAAATCATTATGAGTAAATGCTAACTATTCTGATTCTATGAAACTATTTACTTTAAATCCAACTAATATAAAGAAGAAGACATAAAACATTAAACGTAAAATAAGATTTTAAAGTTAAAAAAGCTATTTTAAGATTTTTATCTCGATTTTATTATGTTCTAAAAATGATATTATTTTAACACACTATTTATGATAAAGTGTTGGCACCATTTTTGAAACAATACTATTGAATAAATTAATGCCGTTCTTAGAGTCAAATCTAATAATACCTAAAGAGCAATATGGTTATAGATTAGGAAAAGGAATTATTAATTAACATATCGATTTACAAAAACAAATTTATGAAGCTTTTAATGACAAAGTAAATGGAATAGATATGATATTTCTAGACTTAATTGATGCTTTTGACACAGTCTCACATCAAAGACTTTTTAAAAAACTTAAACTTTACAATATTTGTGATTTCTTTTATGACATTTTGATAGACTGTTTTAAAGACAGAGAACAAGTTGTTAAACATGATGATTGTTATTCTAGTGTATTAAAACCGACAACAGGTGTGTTTCAGGGAGGCATTATTAGTCCAACGCTCTTTAATGTTTATTTGTCAGACATTATTCAATATATTAAAAGTTCTTTTTATAAATTTGCTGATGATTTAGTTTTATTGTATGTAATCTATAACTCAGAACACTGTCATGTTCTTCAGTCAGATTTGAATAATGTTAGCATTTAGTGTATGGACAATTCATTGAAATTAAATGCAGAGAAATGGGAATTTATGAGAATTTCTTTGAAAAATCCTAAAATATATCCATATGAAATAATCAATTCCCTCCTGAAATATGTTATAAGTCATAAACATGTCGGTATTATATATGATAATAAAATGTTATTTAATAGCCATTTAGATATGATTTGCGAAAAGTCTCTTAAAAAATTTTTTACTTTGAAAAATATATGTAAAAGAGCTGAAGGTAAAACATTTTTAAGATTATATCTATGTTATACTTTGCCAATATTAGAATTTAGAAATTTATGTCTAACTTGTAATAAAACTCAAAGTTATAGATAAGAAAAAATTTTAAAAAAATTACTAAATATATATGTTTCAAATTAGGTAGGAATGACTTGAAATATTTTCAAAAACTAGAGTTTTTAGATATAAATTCTTTAGAAAAAAGAATTAACATACAAATACTTAAACTGTTTTTTTAAAATTAAACAAAAATTTCCTGAAATAAATAATGAATGATTTGATGTTATAAACTTTTATGAAACTTCAAGATATGGTGTGAAATGTTTTAAAAAAATGAATAGACTTTGTAAATCAGATAAACATTTGTTTGATTATTCTGTAAATTTGTTCTATAATCTGCCTCAAAATATTAGAAATGAATGTAATTTTAGAAAATTTCATTATTTATTGAACAACTTCTTTAAATAATGTGTTTTTCAGACATTTTAATGAAATAAATTATTATTATTATTATTAAAAAATACAAGAAATTGGAAAATTGTTACTTATACATGAAAAGAATGAAAATTCTGTACTAATGATTTATAGAAAATCAGTTTGACGTTCAACGAATTATTATGTAGACTTAATACATAAACTTAAAACTAAATAGAATCAAAAACAAGTAATTGAAACGGAAATAGCACTTCTATTAACTATTTTTTATCTGACATTGCGAGTTTTTCCGATATATGGTATTGACTTAGTTTGTCTGTCCGTCCATGCACACTCTTATTTTAATGAATGGATTTTGATCTTTACTTTAATTACCGGTAAAAGATTTTACCAAATTCATATTATAACAAAGGGATTTTCATCTATCACTTGTGTTAATAAAAGGATTTTGATCTTTTATCTATTTAAAAGACCTCACAAATTTCTTATGTTAATAAATGGACTTTCACCTTAGTCAAAAATCTGATAAAGGTAATCAAAAGTTACGTTAAAATTTGAGTGGCATATGCCTTTTTTTGCTGAAAAAATTGAAAAATTCTGGCTTAAAATAGCAAAACACTTGACTTCATATACAATTTTAGACAATTATGACCAAAATTAAGATTAAAATTTGAATTGAATGTGCCGGTTTTACCATAAAAATAGTGCAATTCAGATTTAAAATGGCAAAAACTTACCAAAAACTAGACAAAATAGACATATTTAGGCTAAAATGACCAAATTTGATTAACAATAAAACTGGCATATGCCGGTTATGCCATAAAAATAGTGATACTCAAACTTAAAATGGAAATAATTACCAAAAAAGTGACCTATATTTGAAAACTAGGCTAAAATGAAAAAAATTAATAATATTAAAAGTGACATATGCCGATTTTTGCTGTAAAAAATGGATTTTTATTCTCTAAAATGTCGGAAATCTAGTGAAAATAGGGCAAATTCGGCAAAAATGTTAAAACATCAAAAGTGGCATAAAATATAATAAGCAATAATAAAGTGATTTTTTTATTTCACCTGCATAATGTTTAATTTATTACAAAAATTATAAAATAATGGGTGTGAGCGAATAAGCGAGCGACCATATACTATCTAAAATTTATCAGCAAAGTCAGATATTATAACCGTATCCATCCTGTTTTAAAATTATTTTAGAAACTGTAACTTAATTAGTAGTTTTAAATACAATTCATAGTGAAATGTATGCCATTGTTTAATCGGTATTTGAGAATAAAACGTTGATTTTTTTTTAAAATGAATAATCTATATTACTTTTATTATTTTTAAGATAACTTTTTAAAAAAATAAATCTTATGCTTTTGACACAGTCTGTCCGTCTGTTCATGTTTCCGCTGTTTTAACTGTCTGCTATATAGCGATTTCTCATAAATCATACTTTAATAAAAGAATTTCTCTTCTTGCAATCTAAATTATAAAACTATTATATTTGTAACATGTAAATGCTATTAAAATTGAGCTCTCTATGATTTTGTTGTTCTTGATTTTAAATTAAAAATCAAATTTAAATACAATTTAAAATTAAATTTTATCATAATATTATATAATATAAAATTTAATAAACTTTTAACATCAATATCCTATAAAAAAGATTGAACATTAGTAATGCGCTCACTTTGACTTTATATTTATTGTTCGCTTACATTATTGATTTCTATTTTTTAAAAAACAAAGCTTTTAATTGTTATTGTTTCAATGAAAATTTTTATGTGCTTTAAAACTTTGTTATAAATAGTACTTCAGTGATAGTTAAGGATATTATTATTCATTTTAAGTTTAGCTGTCGACGAGGTAACATCAAAATTGTTTTATAGATCCAATCAGGCGCGTGTTATAACAAGACATGCAAAGGCTTATGCGTCTTTTTCCCCTCTTTTTCCCCCATTTCCTGAAATGAATGTAAGGAGAAAGCAATGAATTAAAAATGTATCAAATAAAATAATCAAATTATATATTTTGTTAGATACATTTTTTATTCATTGTTTTCTCCTTTCATTCATTTCAGGAAGTGGGGGAAAAATAGGGGAAAAAGACGCATAAGCCTTTGCATGTCTGGTCATAACGTGTTTTATTATAATTAGTAATACTTTTAACACCAAAATATACTCATATTTGCCCAGTCATTAACTATTTTTGAATCAGCCATGTTTTGCGCCTATTTAAGCTAATTTCGCTCCATTTATAGTTATTTTTTAACCAATATAAGCCCTGTTTGACCCCTATTGAAGCCATTTATGCCCCAATTTTAGTCATTTTTGACCAATTTTAAGCCTTCTTTTGCCCCTATTTAAGCCAATTTTGGCCCAATTTTGTTCATTTTACATGATTTTTGTGATAAAAAAGTTTACAGAGTTACAGACTGACATAGTTACAAACATGTCAAATCCAATAGCTCTACTTTTTAAAAGTGAGCTGAAAATCGGTACATATGTATTTGAAAACGTATTTATGTTTGTTTGTTCAACCAAAAAATTGATTTGCCTATTTATTACACGAATTTAGATTTTTTTCTTGTTTTACTTTTTCTTTTCACAATATTAATTTTAATTGTAATTATCTATGAAAATAAAGAAGATTTTTAATGTCACATCTATTTTGCTTTCACATTTAACAATATTTTTCATTTCATTTGAAATTTCAATTTTTCATTAAGAAATTAAAAAAACTTAATCGATAAATTTTCTACTTTTGCTTTTTCTTACAAAGGTTGAAACAATACTGCTTTTTACTAAAGCATTTTTGTTTGTTATTTGTATTAAAACAATGCTCATAAAAATCTAAAGTGAAAAACGCTAGACAAAACTATATTTTAGAACAAAAATGACTGAAAAATTATAAAAGCATTTTCAAAATAAACCATATTATTACGGTAATATTATGCAACACTGTTAAATTAGTTTCATTTAATAAATAGTAGCTAATACGCTCATATTATATGACTTTGTAAAGATAGTTTTCCATTAGTATTGTAGCTCGCTTAATTCGTCCGCTCGCTTTCATAAATTAAGATTTATTAATATAAGTTATCTACTTTTAATTTCGGAATTTTTCGCCAAGATTCAAGTATAAGGGGTACACAATATATTGTACAAAAAACAAGCATGGATTGCATACCGTTCTCTACTAAATCATGTACCAAAATATTTCATCATTATAGATTTTCATTATTTTGGTATACAATAACATGTATAAGCGCAGAACAACATATATAAAATCCAAGCATGGATAGAATACTAAATCTTCCACCAAATAAATTGCATGTAGGGATTTATCTAAGTGTTACCAAACACTAACATATATAACCGGTCTACAGCATATATAAAAATGACACATGAAAAGTATTTGCGTGACCACTAATTTGCTCGCCAATAAAATCAGTTTTAAGGATTTTCGTAAAACTTTCGAGACAAGTACACACACAACCTGTCTGTAACTCATATAAAAATCAGACAGAGACAGAATATGTGTGACCACTAATTTTGTAACCAAATAAATTCCGTATTACGGATTTTCATTAAATTTTCAACACAAGTACAGTCACAACTGGTCAGCAACGTATATTAAAATCAGACATGTATAGGATATAGGAATTTTTAAGAATTTTGTTTAAAGACTATCAGTATAGCAACCTCTTATTTACTAAAATATCAAACATGGTTACTATCTACATCATTAATTAAAACGCATTTGTACAAAAACGATAATTTAGAATTTTTTAAAGTTTTGTATGAAGACATGCAGCAAAGAAACATAAAACTGAACATATTGACCATTTTTGGCTAATTTTGTATATTTTGGCCAGTTTTGTGATGTTTTTTGCTATTTTTTCAACAAAAAGCGGCATATGCCACTCATTTTTAACCTAAATTTTGGCTATTTTTATCAGATTCTTGCCTATTTCTACACAATTTTGTCCATTGTTGACCACTTAAAAGCCAATTTTGAGCATACTTTTTGTATATTTGACCGTTTATTTTGTCCTTTTTGACTAATAAATTCCCTTAATAAGCATAAGAAAAAGATGAAAATCCATTTATTAAGGTAAGAAATTGGTGAAAATCCCTTTATTAGAGTAAAGATCAAAATCCTTTTATTAGAGTAAAGATTAAAATCCCTTTATTAAAATAAGAAGTTGGTAAATCCCTTAATAAGTGTAAAGATCAAAATCCCTTTATTAAAGTTAGAGTGTGCACATACGGACAGACGGACAGGCGGACAGGTGGACAGACGGACAGACGGACAGACGGACAGACAGACGGACGGAAGGACATAGTAAAATCCATATATCTGACAAATTTGCAAAGTCAGATAAAAAATACTTAGAAATATAACAAAAATAAGTAATTAAAAAAGTAACTTTTCTCTAATTCATTTATTTAACGTGATAATAAACTCTGCCTACAACAACTCCAACTTAAGAAATATAATATTTTTCTTTTAGCTATTAAAAAGGGAATTATAATGAAGTTTAAAGTTTATATACAAATTATTTTTAACTTTGCCAACTTAATGAAATATTCAATGTTAAGAAAAATAATACAAAATTATTGGAGCTATGTGAGTGAGCGACAATTTAATAACTGAATAAAACTTTACAAAGTCAGATATTATGATCGTATCGATCTTGTTTAAGTATAAAAATCGTTACATACTCAAGAAAAAAACTTTGTAGTTTATAGATATTTTAATTTTAGTTGTTTATTAGACGTCAAACATGTATGCAATAATAATTACACTAAAACTTGAGTTAACGCACGTGTGTTTGTTTATGTAATGAAAGATACCTGCATTCATGCGAATTTCAATTGAATTAAATTCAAGGTGGTGTGCGCTTACTTAATTTATTTTAAATAAAACTAATGCATTAAAACTCTAGATGAGGATTAAATATTTTGTTTTAATTCATAAAATATGGAAAACTTCGTCTCGAGTAAACTATTGCCTCAACATATGATAATAGAAAATTGTGGAAATCATTTCTTTGAGATAGGTTTTTGCAAGTTTACTATTGGTAATGCTAAACGTATACTATACATATTCATTTGTAAAATTATTATGCTTTATAGTTTCTTACTTTCGATTGTTTATTTCAATTAGAACAAGAGAAAATAAAACAGATTTCAGTTACTTTTTAGATATTCGATACCAGCTTAACGTATGTTTTTTATTCGTATTTTTGTTGCCAATTATTAGTAAAGCATTACATTACTGGAATTTAAAGAATTACGCGATGCCATCATATATGAAAGTGTTTGAAATGATGGCCGGATTTGTTTCCCGAAATCTATTGGAATCAATGAAAAACAAATAATCGACAGAATTCTTAAAAAGTCACGATATTATATTTATTCAATTAGTATTAAATTGCAGTTGCGATCAGATAATTCTATACGGAATTCCATGGTCATCTTTATTCTGTTATGTCTGTTCCGTTTTCTGCGATGATATTTCGTAGAAAATCGCTTATTTTTATTTAATTTGTTTTTATTTAAAATTCAATTTAAATTCAATTAATCAGAAGGTGTACATTTAATATATTAAACATTTGGGCCGTGATTAAATTGCTTTAAATATTCAATCGTTAATTATATTGTTACATAAAATTTATTTAGGATTCGAAGATTATAATCATACGTATGGGCAATGTTTTCATTTTGGTTCTATTTGATATTATCCTTTATGATATGTGTAGGAATGTATGGCGTTATGTTTGTTAAAATTGCAATTATAACTCGAATTATCTTTTATACGCATTAATATTCCTTATTTTAAAATTAAATAGTTTCATGAGTCCCGCTTCATCGTTGGCATATGAAAGTGCAAAGTCGTATAAACTTTTATTACAACACAATGCACACATTTCTAAACTAAAATTTATGGTTTCCATGAGATTAAAGGTAATATTTGTTGATTAATTCATATATTAATTAACGATTTTATGAATAGTTATCATCATTTATCGAAAGAGTGAGTCAGAAAAAATGGCAAAAACCAAAACATGGATAAAATTTATATATTCTCACAATTATTGTTATTTAACTTTTAAAATTTTAATATTGATTTTCTCTTACTATTTCTTCCAAATAAAAATTGAAATTCTATTGTCACTCAATAATGCTGTCTTAAATAATAAAAACTTAACTACAGGCAGATTAATATATATTATATACAAAAACTTCGCATTCATAGAGAGCTCACTTTTTTATAGGTAAACACTGAAAAAACAACTCAATAAAATTACAAACTGTAACCCGAAATGAACTGCTATTCAAGCAATATAAAAAGAAATATTATGCTTACGATATTGTGCGTCAAAAGGTAAACGACACAAAAAGTGACGCAGCATTCAACTTTCCGAATTTTTTGCATCATTAATATGGTAGACATATGGGACGGGGCATATTTCGGATGTTCTAGCTTTTAAGCACAGTATTGTTGTAAAAAACGTTGAATTTTTTATTCAAGAATTAAATAAACTACAACAATAAAATAAAAGCATATAAACTAAATCATATTATGAACAAACTTAATAGCATTTAAGAATGTTTCAAATGGCTCGAGATCTATACATGGTGATAACCAATCATTTTGGTTAGGTTAGGTTTGGTTTGGTTTGGTTTGGTTTGGTTTTGGTTAGGTTTTGGTTAGGTTTTGGTTAGGTTTTGGTTAGGTTTTGGTTAGATTTAGTAAGGTTTAGATTGGTTTAGTTAGGTTTGGTTAGGTTTTGGTTTGGTTAAACTTTAATTGTCTGTAAACTCTATTAAACCAGATTTAAATAATATAACTGTTTGTTTGCATGCGTTAAACAATATGCGTTATTAACGGTTAAGATTTATTAGCTTTTAAACAATATATTTTTACTTTTCTCGAAATTGTTTTTACAACAATACTGTGCTTAAAAGCTGGAACACCCCATATTTCAACCATGGTTGGTTATTTCAAAGCATGCCGCACGATCACCTTATTATCCTAATATTTTTTTAAGTATAAAAACCATTACATAACTACGAAAATAATTCGTAAAGCTTATAGATATTTTAATTTGAATTGTTTACTATACGGCAAACATGTCTGCAATAATTATTACACTTAAACTTTAGTTAACAAACGTGTTTTTGTTAATATGCGAATCAACTGCAAATGAAAATTTGAATTGAATTAAATTTATTAGATGTGCCCTTACTTTAATCATTTTAAATGCAAATACATTAAAACTCTAAAAACCTAATAAAAAAGAGTGATTGCAACGAAACCTCACTGATAACTATCTATTCGGACTCCGATGACGATAATAATTCCAATAATGCCAACGATTCACAATCGACAAACATGGATGAAGTGCCAGAAACGCCACAAACCACTCCATCATTAATCAATGATTTCGATAACAATTCCAGTGACAGCGATGATCACCAAACCAAAGAACAACACGTGTGTGTAGTGAGTTGAACCGAATGCCACATTGTTTGCTGCCATTACCGCCACTAAGACCACATATCTCTCTATATTTGTTCATCGAAATACCATTGCGATCGAATTGCATCCCAAAACCATATCCATTGCACTATAAAGACGTATGGGATTCTAGATATTAAGTGAAGATGCCTTGCAGCGCACAAAACCAGATTTTGTATTTTGAAAACATTTCACGTGCTTATGTGTCGAAATAGTAATAAATTGACGACATGTTATATCGACCACAGATTATATCGTCGCACGATTTGGTAAAAGCTATCAAAACGTATAATTTAATGATAAATAAATATATTTTTAGTTGTTTGCGCGGTTTGTTATACGAAAACGACGACGATCAACGATCGATTTAAGACCAATTAATCGAATTGGCGGTACGATTACCGTCGATCGTAACGAAATCGATTAATTTGCTGAAACGCAATACTAACGCCACTAAAATTCTAAACAATATAAAATTGCTTCACATCTGGCCAACGCTTTCTTCTGTACATTTCCGAAGAGAAGTCAAACAATCGTTGAAAACAGACAATACGCATCCATTAATTTTATAAGGTTTCGCGCAATAAGAGATTTTATTTGTTGATTGATTTTGGATTAATTATTCATTTTTACAAAAATTAAATTATAGTTTATTCGCGAATGGAAATCAATCTGAATATTCGTCAGTTAAAATCGAAAAACGAAAATGTATAATGAATTACTCTCGACGATTACTGAAATAAACGCAGACTGTGTCGTCAGTTTCGAGAGATGATGCTTAGCGGATGAAGAAGTGCAAAATTTGTTGCAATCCACCAAAATTTTATGCAAACTAAACGTGTTAGGATGGACTAATTGAACGTGAGGGCGAAGGCATGTCACACGTGGACTTCGCAAATGAGTTTATTGGCGGAGTTGTTCTTAACTCCGATTGCGTTCAGGAAGAAATCCGATTTGCAATTTGTCCCGAGCTTATTATTTCGCGATTATTTACCGAAAAATTAGACGATAACGAGGTTATAATAGTGAAAGTTTGCGAACAGTATTATGATTTTGACGGTTACGCTAAAAATTTCGTTTGGAAAGGAAATTTTATTGATAATACCTTAATGGATGAGTGAGGAAGACATTAAACGACTGTTATCGTTATGGACACGCTAAACTTGAATAACGATCAAAAGAATATGCAATACCACTTCGAATTGATTGAACGTGAATTAACGAAAGCTTAATGTGGTTTTAGAGAAATACTGGATGCGATCGAAACAATAGATGTGCAATCGTTTCTGGCAATTGGGGCTCTTGTGCGTTCAATTGTGATCCACAACTTGAAGCAATCATTAAATTGGATGCTTCGCAATCGGATAGAAATCTGCTATTGTTTACGTTCAATGAGGAAATTGATTTAATGAGGAAATTACGACAATTTTATCAGATTATGATTGAAAATGAGTTATCTGTTTCTGATATTTATAGAGCTTTAGAGATTTATGACAAATATATGACAAATTTTATGATTCTACATAAACTAGTTTTTATTGATTATATATTTGATTTTAAACCACATGATTTTTCTAACTTAATTTATTCCAAAACTTTTGTTACGTATAATAATTAAATCTATTTTATAATGAAAAAATGATGTATTTTTTATTTAACGCAATTCTATTTTATTAAAAAACTGATTTATTATTTTCCATACTATACAGTATATCAATCAGAATCAGTGAAAAGAATTATAAATTCTGTTAACGCACGTTGGAGAGGTCAGATCCTGAACATTGAAGACCTTGGAGAGGTGAATATTTACGGGGTGGAAGAAGTAAGAAAACTCATCCGATTTAAGCAATAATTTTATTAATGAGGATAAGAAATAATAAATGTTATTTATTTCGCTAATATAAGTAATTTTAAACGGCAAACATTTAGTGTACTAATACACCAAACTGTTGGATCGACGCAAAAAATTAACACATTTAAACAGAGTTGTGATTCGCCGAATGATGTTGACGTAGATAACTTTACACCAGTTAAGACTCAACAATTACAATTAGTCTTAAAGCGCAATGTGGAAAATGATTACTTCAACGGATTAATAGTGATTGAAGTGTGAACGGTTTGATTATAAATTCGGACATTATAGCGTCGAGCACTGTATCTGGAGGTTGATTTGTTGGTTGCATTTAAGCCGATGACTCAAGTGTTAAGATCTCTGTAGTGTAGGTTTATTCAAAAGCTCTTATTTATTATTTCAGTATTTCCAATGCCATGCATTATTTATTCTACAAAAATTTATAACAACTGTTATTATATCCGAAAAACTAAAATTCTTGGTGTGTGTTTAAAAATAGTCAAAGTTGCGAAGAGATCACTGTATGCCCGAGTTTTGCACCAAAACGGGAATTCTTAGATAAGCTTTGTTAAATTGTTTATTTTATAAAAGTTAAAAAATTTTTTTCACTTTCAAATGATTTAAATATATTTGTGTTTAAGTTTTATTTTTTTGTATAAGGGATAATAACCCAAAAACATATATCTAATTAAAAAGGAATAATATTGGATTTGTATGCAATATAACAATAAATGTTTGCTAAACAACTTTCACCGCTATAATGATCTGACATCGATCACGCGGAGTTTGATAAATTCAATTAGTTGCAACATAAATTGTTAATGATTGCAATTTTGTTATTAATATTATATTTTATAATAAACTAGAAGTTAAATAAACAATTAGTTTATGTAGTGATTATTAATGTATCTTTTTTAGGATTTTTGTACAATTAGACCAAGTTTTGTTATCTTTTTTTAACATATATGTCTGACATTTTTTGCTTATATTTGACAATTTTTGCAAGCTTTTGGTTTTTTTGCAATATTGAGGTTTAAATTAATTTTTTTGACCATTTTTGTATAGTTTCGCCTCTTTTAATCAGTTTTTGACTATTTTGACTTTTATTTGGCCACTTTAACAGGTCTATATTGCACGTAATGAGCATATTTTTAGCTCACTTTGCAAAAGTCGAGCTATTGTATTTGACATGTCCGTCTGTTTGTGTGTGTGTATGTAGACACTCTTATGTTAATTAAGGGATATTGATCTTTACTCTAATAAAGGGAATTTACCATTTTCTTACTCTAATAAAGGGATTTTACACTTTTATTTATGCTAAATAAGAGATTTTGTTTTTTACTATAATAAAGGGGTATTACTAATTTCTAACTCTAGTAATGGGATTTATCTGTCGTTATCTGTCGTAATCTGTCATATCTATCGTTATTTGTCACTAACTGTCACTATCTGTTGCTATCTGTAGCTATCTGTAGCTATCTGTCGCTATCTGTCGCTATTTGTCGTTATTTGTCGTTATTTGTCGTTATCTGTCGCTATCTTCGCTATCTGTCGATATCTGTCTTTATCTGTCTTTATCTGTCGTTATCTGTCGTTATCTGTCGTTATCTGTCTCTATTAGTAGTTATCTATCAATATCTGTCGTTATCTGTCGTTTTCTGTCGTTATCTGTCGTTACCTGTCGTTATCTGTCGTTATCTGTGGTTATCTGTCGTTATCTATCGCTATTAGTAGTTATCTGTCACTATCTGTTGTTTTGTTTACTATCTCTAGGTATATGTCTATCTGTCAGTATTGTTTTTGCTCCCTGTTTATAAATCATTACTAAATTTTGAATTACACAATAGTTTTAAGTTTTATAAAATTTTGTCTTTGGCCATTATGTATCAATATCAACCTATAAAATATTATACTTAACTTTTGTTAGGTTACGTCATAATTTTCTCTAATAATTCGTTTTAACGCTGTAATAAATATAGTTGTAATTTTTTTAAAGATTATTTAATGCTTTCTTATATATATTGCTGCAACAGTACTTGAGAGATTGTTTTCTGATTTATGCATGAAAATAGATAAATATATAATAGCAGATAACGACAAACATTGACAGATATCGAAAAATATTAGTTATCGACAGATAACGACAGATACCGACAGACACTGACAGATACCAACAGATAACGACAGATAACGACAGATAACGACAGAAATCGACAGATATCGACAGAGGATTGACAAATATTGTAATTATTTAAAATAATTTAAACAAAATTGTTGAAAGCAATGTTTCAAAAGTACTTGAGAGAGTGATTACTTAAATCTGGCTCAGTAGTGATTAAGACTTCATAGAGTACTTTATTTTCTCAACAATATTTATTTTATTTGTTTAATGTTAGTATAAATTAAATTTTATATAGTTGTAATTTTTTTATTAGTTTTTTAAAGAATAATTATTTATATTGTTGCAAAATTACCTGAGAGAGTGATTACTGAAATCTGGATTAGTAGTGATTCAGACTTCAGAGAGTGAACATCAACTTTTGATTAAGAGAAAATTAATTATTATTTTACACTTTACAGATTATCAATATTCAATAAACTAATATTCAATAAATATGGATACTAATAAAGATAAAAAGAAGGAAAGAAAGCGTAAATGGATAGAAAATAAAAGAAAAAATGTGGAGTGTTTCGAGAAGTAGGAAGAAAATAAACCGTAAATATATAAAAGAATAGCGAATGGATGACGATTGGCGCGAATTAGAGAAAGAAAAGGTTAAAGAAAATATGAAAAATAAACTTATGGATGCCGAATGGCGCGAAACGGAAAAAGAAAAGGATCAAGAATATATGAAAAATATACTTATGGAAGTCGAGTGGCGCGAAACGGAAAAAAAAGGATCAAGAATTTAGGAAAAATATACTTATGGATGTCGAGTGGCTCGAAACGGAAAAAGATAGAGATTGTTACTACCATAAAGATAAACGGATGGATGATGATGACCGCAAAGTTGAACAAAAACGAAACACTTTTGAACATAAAATGAGACGATTGTCATTGATTTCTACCGAATTAGAGCACAATTATAGAAACATTATCAAAAAAGGACCAACAATAGTTTGTGACTCTTGCAATGGTTTATAGTTTGAGTCTTCCATAAATAAGACAACAAAGGAGTATTTATTGCAAAAAGGCATTTCTGAAATATTTATTGAAACAGTTTGTTCAAAAAATTACGGAGCATTAACATTTTGTATAACACGCTTACGAGAAATAACATCAAACAAAACCCCTTTAATGAGTTACTCAAATGGAATTTTATTTGAAGAAACTCCTGGTCAACTTAAAGGGTTAACATCATTGTAAGAAAGAATAGTATGTCTGCGCATACGTTTTATGCAAATACGTTCACTTGGCAGAGACAAACAATATGGATTAAAGGGCAACGTCGTTAACGTTCCTATTTCTGTCGACACCTCCGTCAGCGTTTTACCACGTTCATTTGAAGACACATATACGATTCAGATCAAATTAAAGCGTATAATGCAGCATAAGTCGCATTTCATGTTCAAAAATGTACGACCATCAGTTATTCTAAATGCTGCGAAATATTTGGTTAAAACACCGTTATATATTGAAGAAAACGTAATAATATCGAACACGTGGATTTATTAACACATTACGGAAATCGAGCACTTTGTCGTTCATGAAGAGGCCAAAAAATTTGTTAAATCAAATGACTGAAACAATGGAAATAGAAAATAACGAATGAAATGAGGTGCGTCAGCCTGTGAATATAACATCAAATGATACCTTATGGCAAGACAATAACGCTATTGCTTTCGCAACTGGAGAAGGAAGATTTCCATTATCGATTTTGCGCTATAAAAATGCTGAGGAGTTGTCATTTCCGACCATTTATTGTGGCCATGCACGACATCAATCAAGTGATGTTTCATAT
>JAQIXJ010000562.1:0-31070 GCA_034700185.1 Phthiracarus laevigatus
TTATTTTAAAAAACTAATAAATTAATGAAATCTTATAACCGCTGATTGCTTTTATCCAAATCCAAATAGTTTTTAAACTGATTCTTGCAAACACTGCCAAACACTAGTGAACACTGTGTGATAAACCGTTCACTGTGTTCCCCATTAATATGTCCCCCACTAATATGTCACTCTACTATATATAGAATTTTAATAAAAAATTGCAATTTTCATGAATACCTTAAATTGAAAAATTTTCAGAAATATAAAAACTTTCGAATATGTTTATTCATACAATTTTGAACTACAATTAATTATCTAACATTTTTAATTAAGTTATCAGGAAAAATCTTTAAAAATATTTTTAATTTACACTCGGCGCTCGCGCTCGAACCCCAACGTTCAGCGCTCGGTAAAAGTCTAACGCTCGCCGCTATCGCTCAGCGTCATCCGCTCGAGCTTTGTGCTTCACTGATTATTATGTCAATAACGCTAACATTAAATATTTTAATGAACTAATCAAATCTAAAAATATTTTAAGAATATTTTAAAACTTACACTTATTTTGAATGCGATTTGAATATTGTAATAATGATACGAAAATTGTATGTATAGGTGTGAATGTTCAGCTATTATTACCGCCAGCGTTTAAAGAAGACGGAGAAAACAAGTATCCATTAGTGATTGAAATGTAAATTTTGTATTTTATATTAATATATTTAGCATTTAAGATGTTTTATATTAATGGTGGAGTACAATGTATAAATTTTTATGTTAAACCTATTTAATCCATTAGTCATTTATGTTAGGAGTGTGTGAGTCAGTCGTCAGATGTGCAATACATAATAATTTAAAACATACCGTACTTGCTCTATAAAACCCATCAGAGAATACGAAAACAAATATCTTTAGTTAATGGCAAAAACAATGTTATAGAGCTCTCGTAAGAGCTAAAGAAATTAAGAAATGCATTATAGTATTAAATTAGGCCATTTTTGACAAGAATTTTAGAAAATCTATTAACTTAATATGTTAATTATAACATTTTTTAAATTTTTTTTTACTCATTTAGTTTTTCCTATCAAATATGTTCATAAGAAATACTAAGATTAAAGAAAGCAGTGAAAGGAGTTTAGTTATTTTTAAAAATTATCACAACAGCATTTAATTCTTTAAAACAAAAAAACCGAATAAAATATTTGTCATAATAATTAGACATCGAATGTAGTGATAATGAGGCTAGGGTTCCAAAGGCTGGAATCTGAGCCTTTTACCTGAAGATTGAACCTTAACCTCTGAGCACCTATAAATTTTTCCAATGTGGTAAAATTATTTTGAGAGTATTAGGGACTTTATATCACATTTAAGATTAAAATAAAACCTATGTGTAACGTCATATTTCTAAAACAAGCTTACTTTTTGAGTCACACTTAGGTTTTATTTTAAACTAACTGTAGTATGCGTTTTGTAACTTTTCAAATACATAAATAATATATTGAGTGTGCGACCGATGTGATGACGTAAAAACATATACGCTACCACTTCATTGTATTATACGTAAAGCCGTTATTGGGTATAACGCAAGTGTAGAGATGGGCTCAGGAACGCAGGGTGAACATTGCATTAATTTGCTGCAAATATTTTCCGTGGGTCTCTAGTTTATTTGAAATTCCTTATTCATGCAAAATTAAAATTGATTTAAATGACCAATAATGTGTTTATTTCTTATAATAAATATAATAATAATGACACAAAAATAGAAAAAATATTTAAAATTATAAAAACTAGTACAAAATTTTTAAAGCATTTAAAAATAGGTTCATGCTTCAAACTGTAAGAACTTCGTAACCGTACCTCTTTCAAAGTTCCGAACCTTAGCTTGAAGCTGGGGTTCAGTCTTAGGCTCAGGCTCCAGAATCTTTTAAGTTTTAACCCATCGTCACTAATTGCGTGCTTCAACATAAATCTGAAATGAACCAATAGGATGATTTTTTCAGCTCAAAAACAAAAACCTCAAGTTTAGCGTCCCGTTAACTCTTTAGAAGATTACGCTTTGTTTATTACTAAATTTTTGAAACTTGCGTTTAAGGATATTTGTTTAGATATTTCAACTTCTTAACATTTTAGTTAATCTACAATATTTTAAAACTTAATTGTTTAATAAGATAATATAGAAATAAAATTAAAAATATTAGAAATAAAATATTTTCTATTTTTATAGAGGTTCCGATTCAGAGCAAATATTAATTCATAGATTTAAAGTTGATTGGGGAACATATTTAGTAAGATTTATGCGACAAATTTTGTTGCATATTAACTATTGATAGAGTAATGCTTTAAATATTTAAATATTTAAAGGCGAGCTCAAGAGATTTTGTTTATGCGCGGATTGATGTTCAACAAAACCGTTTGCATCAATATAGGTATCAAATATTACATCCTATGCGGCAAAAAGTTGCGATGTTTGAAGTAAATGATTACATGGCTGTTGTGAAACATCTCAAATATGAATTAAATTATATTGACAAAATGCGGATTGCGGTAAATATTCAATTTGCAAATTTTCAAAAATAATTTTAGATTTACGTTAGTTAGAGAAAAAATAATACTAAAATATAAAATTTAAATTGATGTTCACAAATCATATAAATATTTTTTTAAAAATTTTTTTAATAAAAATTAAGACTCGAATTTATAATATTGAAATAATCTTTAATTATAAATTGTTACTTTTGAAAATTAAATCAATCAGTTAAAGAATTGGTTACTAATTATATTGTGATAGGTTTGGGGCTGGGCTTACGGTGGATATATCGCTGCCACGAGTTTAGCGTTTCCCGATCAACTATTGTATAATTGTAGCATTGCTGTGGCGCCCATCACTAATTGGCTCAATTATGGTATGTATTCTATTGAATTTCAACTTATTGTTTAGCATATTCGCGATTGAGGCTAACAAAACGAATTAAAATATTAGTGCTTTTATTGAAAAACAAGAACGACATAGAGAGCTCACTTTCCTATACAGTTCGATCTTAGCTAACATTTATTTAGCAATCTTTAAATTATATTTACGTTAGTCTAGAGTTTTCACAAATTTCAAAATTAACTAATATAAAATACGTGCTTACTTCAGTAGTCTAGCTCAGTGATGCACAACGCTCGAGCGGATAGCGGTCGGTGCTGAGCGGCGAGCGTTAGACTTTCACCGAGCGTGAGCGCTGAGCGTTGGGGTTGAGCGCCGAGCGTATATTATAAATATTTTTAAAGATTTTTTACCTTTAACTCAATTAAAAATTTAAGCTACAACATAGATAATTAATTGTAGCTCAAAATTGATTGAATAAAGATATCCGAAAGTAAATAAAAATGTTCTTTTATTTCTGAACATTTTTCATTGTAAGGTATTTATGAAAATTACATTTTTTATTAAAATTTTACATATATTGACGCTCAGATGATGCTCAGCGCTCGAGCATGCCATGAAAGTGAGCGTTGAGCGCGAGCGTGTGCATCTCTGGTCTAGCTAGTGTGAGGACACCGTCGCAGACGGACAGACATTGTCAAATCCATAAGCTCGCCTTTTTCAAAAAAGTGAGCTAAAAACTTGAAAACAAAAATTCCAAGTTAAGGATTATGAAAGTAATATACTAAGTTAGATTACCAAACATATATTAAATTAAATAAACTAATAATGATATTAAAATGTTGATAATGGTAACTATTGATTACAGATTCTTATACTGCTGAACGATATTTCGGTACACCGGTAACCAGCGATAGCGTATTCAATTATGAAAAAGCAAATTTAATACCAAAGGCTAAATTATTTAAGGACAAAAAATTCTTTATACTGCATGGCACTGCTGATGGTAAGCTATTGAGACTCATTTTGATAATTTTTATGGTATATATAAATAACCCTTTACACTGAATTTTAAATTATGCATAGAAAAAATACATATAAAACATACATTTGATTTGATGAAAGCTTTAAATAACGCTGCCGTTCTTTACAAATCACTTGTAAGTATTTTTATGGCATATTGAAAATTTATGAACCATTATATGATTGATATGTCTGTGTGCCGTATGTTTGTATGTCCCATGTTCTGTGAATAACATTTCCGTCACCCCACCCAATACCAAACTCCAAACAGTTCCCCGATCCTAATCAGTCACTATCCCTGCACCGATTCACACATTTCCCATTTCCGAGTTAGTGACACTTCAACCAGTAAACCTTCGCTGATTCAATATGTCATCTTTTGTGTTTTCCATTCTTGTTTATTACTGTCAATAATAAATGATTACTAACTCGTAAATATGTTCATTCTATTACATGTGATGTCAGATTTATCCAGACAGTGATCATAATCTAGAAGATGTTAGATTGCATTTTTATAGGTCTTTAGAGTCATATTTAGACCAGTGTTTTGGAATTGGCGAAGAAGTAGACGATAATCAACATAAAAAGAAAGCGCTCAAAGAATAAATCATAATGTTTTCAAACTGATTTTCATTCAAATTGAGGAAATGTCAAATGAAATGGTAAACTAGAAATATTATGCAAACTATAGAGGTTTAAAAGTTGATGTCAAGTTCTGACAATCAAAATAGAGAAAACGTTTGTTAAAGTTTATAAACTCAATAACCAATATTTTTAATGAATTTGTTCCGAATTTTTAATATATATATTTGAATTGTTAAAAACTTGTTTTAAAAAAATTTAGAATTTAGTTGTTCAATGAATTTGTGAAAATTTGTTGTTTTATCAAAATAATTAATTATTGAATTACGCGACGATATGAATCAAATGAAGTACTATTTCTGATACAACACTTAAAACAAAAGCACTTACATCTCTATGCAAAATAATCTTTGTTGCAATTAATACTTACGTATACTGTATAATATTAAAACACTATCTTCAAACAAATAAGCCTTTCAATTAGATTAACTTATTATTAGATAGTTAACAAAATTATAAACAATATTCGTTTTACTAAATAAAACAATGTTTAAGATTTTTCAAAAAAATTTGTTGAGCGGTTTAAAATCGATAAATAACACGATGCATACACAACTTGCATATATAATACCATTAATAGTATATAAACGATTATATAAATGAGTTATGAGTTAGATTTAATATAGATATATGCAAATTTAGAGGTTTATTATATAAATGAATACTATATATTGTAATTATATATATTTTTTTCAGTCATTTTATTTATGCATAACTAATTTATTAAAAATTGAACATAATTTCATTAATTATTTAAATTATACTTATTGTGACTTATAATGGCACGAATTATATGGTGTTTACATAACTTATTTCAACTAATATTAATTTTATATTCATTCAAATTTTTGTCTTCCACTTAAGATTGCAATAAAAAATATTTATAAATTTATTATCTAATAAAATAATATTTTTCTGTTCTAGAGAATTCTGATGTTTGTTAATTAGAAATTAAAGTTAAGACTATTAAAGCAAAGCAGACAACCCTACCATTTCACCCAAAGTTTTGTTAGTCAACGACCATTGAATGTTTTTTCAAAGTCTCTAAACCCCAACAGCTTAGCCAACTTTTAAAAATTTTAAAAGTAAACCCCAGCAGACCATCAGCTCTGAGACGAGCTGGTGCTAACTCTTAAGCTTCGGTTAACAATATTATAAACAAGTTTTAATTTTCGCTTTGGTATATTGTATTCCAAGACGTCAACTTAAATTTCCCACCAGCTTAAGCTGGGAGCGGATCCAAACTCCGAACCGCATTCATCCGCAAAAGTAGACTTTTGACCGATTGTTATCCCACACGCAAAATATTTACTACTATCCGACCCAATCAGCAGAGGATAATCCGCAAATGTTAAAGGAATTTGGATATTTGGGTTCCAAAATCTATCCCAAAACAACCAAAAACAAGAACGGCACATTCATAGAGAGCTCACTTTTTCCAAACTGAACTCAATTCCCTAATTCCACACGAGTCCCAATTCCCTTATCCTATTCTCGTGACCTCTCAAAACCCTTTATAAATATAAATTTAAAATCCAGAACTGCGAACACCGGGACGGACAAACAGACAGACAAACATACTCAAAACCATAAGCTCGCCTTTTTTAAACACCCAAATATGTTAAAACACCATTTTATCCCCAAATTTGTTAATTTGCGCAAAATAAATCAATATAACACGTGTTTTTCAAATAAAAGGAGTGTTAACAAAGTGATCCGTGAATTTAAATTAGAAAATAAAAAATTATTTTTAATCGTTTGTGGAATTTAAATAAAACTTTATTAACAACATCGTTCTAGTTATGCAGAATTTCATTTTGAAAGTAACAAACATGAGTTTAAATTTTTAAGGGTTTAAAACCTCAAGAAAGAAAAACATACACAATTAATTATAAACAAGAACGATACATTCATAGAGCTCACTTTTTATTGTTTATCTAAGCTAATAAATTATTTTAAAAAATACATATTATATACTTTTTCGTCTCTCTCTCTCTCTCTCTCTCTCTCTCTCTCTCTCTCTCTCTCTCTCTCTCTCTCTCTGCAAATAACTTAAAAAAGAACAATGTTTATCGCGCAGGAAATACGTATAATATTCAACAATATGTATCAGGTAAATATTTTATTTTAACAAAACAATCCAAATAAACAAATAAATCATTTTTACTATGATGGTCGAGCTGTTGTAGACACGAGGAGTCACAAACGGAAGGACGGACATACTCAAATCCATATGTTCACCTTTGTCTATACAAAGTGAGCTAAAAATAACACAATTTCTGACAATCATATTTATTTTTCATTGACTTAACCGAATTATAATAGGTTTTTATTATTAAATCGTATTTTTAAATTAAAAATCAAAAGATTTTTGTAAAAACCAAATTATTTCCCAAATATCCGATGTCAGGTAAAAAAAATTTTAATGATATACAGTACGATTAATATTATTTCTACATTTTATAATATTTTATATGGGTATACGTTAAGATCACATAAATGTTGATAAAGGATATATTAATTACACATCAATCCTAACCTATTTAGTGAATAATAAATATATAGTCACGTTTATATAGTCAATTCCTGTTTAAATACGGAAAAATCTGGTGCAGATAATCCGAAGATTAATTATTTTTTAAGGGTCGGATCTTTTCTCATCCGCTCCGTACGAAATCCGTTTTGTAATGAATTTTCGAATAATTGCTAAAAATTTGAACCTGCCATCATCCGTAATACTTTTATCCACATATCAAAAGTGAATCCCAGATAATATTGTTTTATACAATTTTGCTTTAATTTTTAATATTGAGGCAAGGAATTTGACCTTCAACTTACCTTATGTCCAAATACCTATGTGACAAACATAAATATCCCTAACGCTCACAAAGGGTAATAAAACTGTCACTCTGTAACAGACATTATATAAGCATAAGTAACCCAAAAACTATTTTAATTCTTTACTAAGGTGGCCACCTTAGAGCTTATGTCGAGAATATTATATTCCTTCCTTTATTCTTAAACCTTTTTATCATTAAAAATTAAATAAAACCTAAATTTATTGTTTGAACGTCATTTATTTAATTATTGGGCGCTAATATACGCGTTTCAGATACCATTTTCCCGGTATCATTTTGGAGGCACCGCTGGAATATCCATACAACTGTAATCAGCAGTCTTCTTCGGATATATCGAACTCAATAACATCTATCGGTATTGTTTTTGGCTTATAGCCTATACTTCATAAGAAATATCGCTTATAGCTGACAAAGAACTTTCGCTTATGGCTGACAAAATTTGGCTTTAAGCCTCGAGGAATAAAGTATTCCATTAATCTGGAACACTATCTAGCACTAACCACAGGAAACAATAATTTTTTAATTATTATTAAGGAATTACCCTCAATCATTTGGGAGAAACCGGATTAAATCATTAGAATAATATGCATTACAATGCTCATTGTTATAAACATTGTAATGATTTATTAAACGTCGTCAAACTGGAATACGAAATCTTTTGTTGAGGACATTACTACGAAAGAGCCTTAACAGAAACAGAATATTTAGAAGAAGAGACTCGACCAGTCCTAGAAGAGAGTGGGTAAAAGAAATTGAATTAAGAACTCAAACTCTACCTAAAGAGCGAGCGCAACGTACTCGACTATCCGTAAGAAAACTGTAATCCCTTAATCGTTTAATAACTCCAAAAACAAAAAAAATTGAAAAAATTTAGAAAATATAACAAAAAAGCGTAATATTATCTGGTTTAATTAACCCCTTAATTTTGGTTAATTTTTATAATCCGTAATTTTGAAAATCTGTTCCGTCTTATTGTAATGCAAGAAAATCATTAGCAAATTAGTTATAGTTAATCAATTTCATGATAATCATACTATTATTTTATTATCGAACATATTTTATTGGAATTAGTTACTTGGAATATTTTATTTGAATATATTATTGGAATATATTATTTGGAATATTTTATTTGGAGTATTATGTTGGAACATTATTTGGAATTTTCTAGAAATATTTATTGGAATAAATTATTGGACTAACTTGAAATAAATTTATTACACATTTTATAGATTATTATTCATTTAATTAATTATTAATTTAATCATTTAAAGCATTTTAATCATTTTAACATGTTTGAATTATTAATTATAACTTCAAGTTGTTAGAAAAAAAATTAAAATAGCAGATGGAATATCTTATGCCTTCTTAATGGAGATGGAATGAACATTTTTGATATGTTTGTTGAGATTGGTAGTATTGGCGTAGTACTTTCCGCATTTGCATACCACATTATCTTTACCGTCCTTTCTAATGATATAGTAGTGCTTTCCAGGGATGGCTTTCAATGATTTCTTCACTAAAATGAAAGAATTTTTTAGGAATTAAAAATTCCAAAGAATTTATGTTTAAATATTACCCATCATTATTTGCGGATACAGAAGATAAGGTTGGAAGGGTAGCTTTACATTCATTTGTTTTCCTTTCTTCTTTTGTGGTAATTTACTCTCGTCTTCATCCACCTCATAATCTTCATCATTATCATCATTGCCATCACTATCATTAACGCCATCACTTTTATCATAATTATTATTTTCGCTCTCATTACCAGCATCATTGTCATCCTCACTACTATAACCTTCGTTCTCATCATCATTTCCGTCGATTACAAGAGGAGTGGAACGATTAGTAACATTCGATTCCTCATTTTTAACGTTTTGTTCCAAAGTGGAAGGAACTGTTCTACTACTTTCACCAGAACAATCTGACACCACGACTTCTTCACCGGCCATTGATGGGTTGTCGTTGTCATCAGGAGATGATAGAAGTGCTGTCAATTTAGATCTATTAAAATCAAAACATTTAAGTGATTATTTTATTCCAGTTATTTTAATGGAACCTAATATTCCTTACTTTAGAGAGTAATATTTTGTCCTCCAATTGTTTCTATCTGTGTCCAACGTTTCCATCTCTTTCTTTAATTTATTAAGTTCGGCTTTATTAGCCAGACAAGCCTTATCCACGGCTTTTTCGATGACCTCTCCTAGAACAACCAATTGAACACTAACGTCTTCCTTAACCCTAAAAAATATATGCTAAATTTGATAAAGTTTTTATTATTAGAATATAACTAAATTACGCTAATCTTGTTGCTGGATCCATTAATTAAATATTAAAAATAACTAATAATTCGAATAAAAATAAAATAAAATCTAATTGTTGAAAAATAATAGCAAATCACGTGTTGTTTTATATGTATAATTAGTAATAAATTACGTCTATTTTCTAATAAGTACAATTAGTGTTTTAAGTGGGAAAAATGAGGCTAGGAATTTGACCTTCAACTTACCTTATGTCCAAATACCTATGTGACAAACATAAATATCCCTAACGCTCACAAAGGGTAATAAAACTGTCACTCTGTAACCGACATTATATAAGGAGATGCAACTCAAAAACTATTTTATTTCTTTACTAAGGTGGCCACCTTAGAGCTTATGTCTAGAATATTATATTCCTTCCTTTATTCTTAAACCTTTTTATCATTAAAAATTAAATAAAACCTAAATTTATTGTGTGAACGTCATTTATTTAATTATTGCGCGCTAATATACGCGCTTTAGATACCCTTTTCCCGGTATCAATATTATTTATCCGTGTTTAAAAGTACTTCATTTCTTTAAACCTTAAGTTTAGTCGTTAGTGGATCATTAATTTTTGAAACTATTTTATAGATACTTTTGCTAACGTATGTTATGTACAAAATAATAAATAAATGTGCGAATAAACATTTGAATAGTTAACGTCTTCAGCTAATAATGCACATTTGTTATGATACGCAATGTACTCATTCAATATACATGTGAATCTATTGATTAAAATCAATCATTTAATATATGGACAAACGCGTCCACTTTCGCGTAAGTCATTTCATTCAACATTCTAAGTGAGTGTAACCACTAATTATGATTATTTAATCCAATCATAATGTGTTGCCATTAACTCGATTTTAAATCATTTAAATAAAATATTAAAACTTTTAATTAAACACGTGATTAATTAAACCATTACCATAAAAATAGAATTACGTAAACGGTTTTATAAGAACGCGTGCATATGTAGAACTGACGAGAAATACACGATAGCATTGGATGGACGAGCGCTGAAGACACCGTTGGGTAACGAGTGGTACGTATACAACGAGATGTTGGCGTGCGCTGTACTCAACGAATGGCAGTCACAACACAATCATATTCGATACGACGAAATGCATTTAACTTCATTAACAAATACGACAATAGACAATCCAAGCAACCACAGTAATGAAACCATTGCTAACAATATATTATCGTTCATCGATTGCGACACTTTATGCTTTCGAGTGGACGAACCCAAACCGCTTTACGAATTACAGATATCGAATTGGGATCCGATTATTGAGTGGTTTGAAACTAGTTTTCATTGCAAAGTAGACGTAACCAATACTGTTCACTTGAAACCCATAGATAATAGCCATAAACAACATTTATTTCGCCACTTATGCTCTTTTAATCGCTGGTCACTGATTGGACTGTTATTTGCCACCGAAAATTTAAAGTCTTTGATCCTAAGTTTAGCATTAACTAAAAGAAAAATCACGGTAAATGAAGCCATTAAACTGTCGCGTCTGGAAGAAGATTTTCAAATCGATCATTGGGGTTCTGTTGAATGGGCTCATCAACTCGATTCTAATGTTTTAACCTCCAGAGTTTCTGCTGCTATATTATTCTTTTTCTTAAATTGTTATATTTCAAAATTAACGCTTAAACAAAGTTGATTTATAAGATGAGAGTAATTCATTGGATTATCGTTATTTCGCAAAACAAAGATCTTTTGTTTTCATAGATAAATGAATGATCATTATAGGTAGAGAATTTGAAAATTTTATTAGAGATTAGAGAAGAAAATTATTGATACAATATTTTTCAATTTTTAATTCTTGTTTATTTTTAAAATTTTTCATAATTAAGTACAAGTAGTTTAAATTTAAATAAAAGCTATAAAAGCGTAATAATTATAACGTGACAATAATTATTGCCATACAATCAATGTTTGGTTCATTTGGTTGGCATATCATGATAAAATTGCAGCACTTTTTCGAATTAATGGTATACTATCTAAACTCGACCACTTCTTAAAACCGTTTCGATTCATGTCTATTAACTTGTCTTCGCATAATCGAGACATAGCCTACAAATTTAAATCGACAATTATTTAAGAATCATAAAAAATTCAATTTGAAAAACAAATTTAAATTCTAAATTACTTCTAATTTTTGTGCCCGATCTTCGTTAAGTGGTTCAGCAGGGAATGTAATATCGTTCTGATCTGCGAGCGTTCGTAAGTCGAAATAATATTTTGCATAAACACTCGATGGAACATTAATATTAAATTGTAAAAGTTCCAAAAATCTTCGCTCCAATTCATTCCTATTTAAAGCGGATAAACGTTAAGGCGAAACATTTGGTTAAATAACTTATCTTACATGTCCTCCACAGTAATCTCCCTTAAAATTTGACAATAATCAACGTTCCAAACGGCCTGATCGTCCCATACTTTACTCGCTAATAGAATGGCACCCAAAACAATGCGCTTCCAAGTGCACGGAACGATATCTATTTCGGCGTACGTTAATAATCGTTCCAAATAGACCAGTGTAATGATGGCACATTCCGGTGATAATTGCGCGGCACTAAACAATGTCCGAACAAACCTGTATATTGTTCTGTGATCGGGTTCACGCATTTCCGTTCCATTCACTACATTTTCCCTCTGAAATCACAATTATAAACTAAGTTTCAGCTCAAGAAACTACAAATACTGTAATTTACATTAAATTGAGTAATGCTCATTCTAACTTCAATATACAATTACAATGGCAGAGTTCACGTATAGGTAAACATTAAATTATTAATTAATACTTTATGTTAAATAATTTTTTAGTGCACTTGAATTCAAGTTGAAATGCGATTTTAATCATTCAAAGTGAAATGCACTTCGATTTGCAACTACAAACACGTACAGTTTAATAGGTTAATATGTGACAAACTAATAAAATGGTCTAAAATATCAGTACGCGTTTATCTATTGGAGCAATCTTTCGGAAATAACTAATTTATTTCATAATTAATTTCCGGCGTTCGTTTAGGTTATATAATTTTTGAAAAATTTACTCAATTATTTTCTCCTAACCCTTTCAAACTATTAAACATGAAAATTTTACAACAATGTTGATTAGATATAAAACATCACATTGAATCAAAAAAATAGTAAAGATAATGAATAGAATCTAAGACATGAATAATGAATTGAAAATACCGTTAAAGGATGTTCGCGTTCGTCAAAAATTTCAAGAATTCGATCAGAATTTCTATTTCGTATGTGATAATAAATTCCAAGCGTAACACATTTAATGGTATTTTTTAGATTTGGGTGACTCACTGTACTGTCGTCTAAATATATTGTTGAACAAGAACTTGATTTCTTAAGTGGACGCGATTCTAATAACTATTAGATTTAGAATTGAAATAAATTATTTAATTATCGGTTGATTACGTTAACATTAATGAGAAAACATCTCACATTTATTTGACTTTTCCTATGATCTGTAAAATAAATAAATAAAGATAATAATGGTTTATAAGACATTTGATAACAATTAATAAACAATAATACTAACTTCTGATATCACTTCGAGATCTTTGCATAAATAGTGGACCAGCGGTTGGATGGAGTGAAGGATCAGATTCGTCGTCTTCAGGCTCTCTCTCACTAATATGTTGAAGATTAGCACCACTTTCGTCACTACGTATCGATGTCTCTAAATAGTTATGCGCCTCTGAATGGGTTTTGGGTTTACGAGACGTATGCGGACTCGAGTTCGCGCCACAACACGACGATATCTTGTTTCCCATTTTAGTTACCAATACATCGGCGGTTATTATTAATTGAGACCCAATTAACACAATTGAAATGAAATGATGCGATCGTCGAATCGTAAATATTGTAAACATATATGTATAATGTAATCATAAACAAACTAATATATTATATCATTATAATAATGTGGTCAAACAATTCACATGTTTATTATACTATACGTTCGTTAGTCTACAATCGGTTTCAATAACACTGTAATCACAACAATAATACAGTACCAATAATAGTGAGGCTTTTAAACTGTATAACAGTCAATCTACTGTAACGCATAATACGGTACGAATAATATTGATACACTATATTCTCCATACACCTAACAAAACCATAAATTTATAAAATGTTAATTGTAAATAACCGTATCTCAATTAATTAATTCCATATTTTAGTGATGAAATCCAGAATTATTAAGTTAAATATTTATCGCTTGTATTTAATTTAATTCAATTTAATTTTAATTATAATAAACCATTAGTTATATACAATATAATAGTTAATATAGTGTTATATTGTTTTATTGTTTAAACTTTCGGGCCTAACTGTGGCTAGAAATATTGAAAACAGAAACCTACAGGTTTGAAAAATATGAAAAATTAGTTTAATTTAACAAATTATGTATTAATCTTATTTTCTCATTATTAAATAATTTTGGCTAAATTATAATCTTAAATAATTAATTAAGCATTGATACGTTAGGTTTCAGGGTGTCCCAGCGGGGGGCTTACCGCTCCCATGAAAATCTGAAGCCATAAAATGGCAATTTTTTCATGATTTTGCAGAAAAAAACAAAAAATTATCGCTTAAATCCGATGAGTTTGACACCGCCCCTCACGAATTTTGAAAAAACCTTCAAAGTATGGGACACCTGGTGAGTTTCGTAAAAAATAAGTGAATGTGTTCGTTTTTAAGTGTGTTTATCCCACACATAACGCATTTTATGGCATGTCAATCTAGAGCATAGTTACCCAAGATCTGAAGTGCTAGCGGGGTGTCATATCATGAAAATCTTTTAAGGGGGTGTCTATCCTCATCGGATTTCAACGACAATTTTTTTGGTCTTCGAACAATAATGTTTTTTCAATCGAAAAATACCACTTTTTCAATACATTCTCGATATTTCATGAGGGTGAGGTGTCAACTTTTCCAGAATTCTAGGGGGGTCAACCCTGGGCAAGCACTCCCCTTTGGGTAACTATTATCTAGAGTAAGTGACTAAAACTTCATTGCTCATTACACGTGCCTATTTATCAGTATATTTTTTTGAAATTCAGTGTCCAAGTTTATTTTAATATGCCGATAAATTTGAAAAATAAGTGGTCAGTTGGATAAGCCTTTATGATAACGCATGGATCGATATTGGGCTTATCGTAGACATAATATGGAATACTGAAAATATTTAATGTGAAATTTGGGTTTGAGTTTTCTTTGAAAGTATTGATGCGTACGACCACACCGTAATACGGTAACGAAGCAAAGTTCTAATCAGAAAACATCAATTATTGTGCTAAAATGGAATTATTAGTTGCTAATGCCTTCAACTAACGTATGCTTTAAGTGATAATGTTCACCATTACAGTCCAAATGTATTTTCCATTAAATTTGAATCTCAAACAAACAAATAATTGACAAAAATTAAGTTTTTAATATATTAGCTTATCATTAAACAAAAATGATAAACTAAAACATATTGAAAATAATTATACATTGATTCGATAAAAATGCAAACATAATGTTAATTATGTACGATATTTGCGATACATTTTTCGATAAATTAAATGTTTTTATACAACAACGTTATATACAAATAAGATTATGATGACTATGACTATGACTCAATGAATGGTATATTTACACGTTTAATAAGATTAATAATGATATAAACACTTAAACGTTAATCGTTAATATCGTTCACATCTTCCGATTGTGACAGCACTTCCGATGCGTCTTTGGGCGATACTTCTGCGTTCACTTTGTCATTATTATCGGGTTTGTAAAATGCGCCAAATTTCGCCATATATTTTCGTACGTAATCTTTCGTTTTGTGTTTAACCGCTTCGTTACACGACAGATCTTCAACTGATTTACAATGTTTGATTTCCTTACCCATTATAAAGTGCGTCAACTATTTAAAAAACAATTTTACCGGTCAATATAATTAATTAAATAATGTTGAATAGATTGGCTTACTTTTCTCGCCAAATATTTAAAATCTTCGGTATTTAATATCCTTCCCTGTTTGCACTCAGCTTTCCTATAAGGATTGAGGCAATGTATTACGTACTGAGACATACGCGTTCGAAAATGTTCCTGTATTTTTCGAGGTGAAGAGAACGATCGCTTTCGAGGTAATGAGGATGACGTGTCTGCTGGCGCTGTGGTCGTCAAACTCGCACAATTCAGCATTTGCTTACGCTTTCGCGGATCCGCTTCCATGGCGATTATCGCCTGAATAATCGATGGCGAGCTTTGCACTGAACTGATTGCGGTGTCGTTTTCATTCGTATTGCAAATACTATCCAAATGTTCGTCAGTATTACTAGCATTACTATTAATAAATTCGTCCATTTCTTCTTGTTTTGCTTCGCTCGTCACTGGAATATCAACGCTTAAGCTTTCGTTATCAGTTAAGTTTGTTTCCGTTTCCGAAGAAGTAGCGATATCGGAGGTAATTGTTGTGATTAGTTTGGGATCAGTCTGTTCGGGAGCAATCCATTGAGATTTTAAGTTGGTTTTGCTGTAATAATAAACAATACCGTCTTTATCTTTAGCGTGTTTCCAATTAGGAAGCAATTTATTGGACGCAATTTGATTCGATGACAATGCATTAGGAATTAAAACATTTTCAAAAATATTTATTTTAATGATATCATCTTTCGAGTCAAGAGGTACGGAAGTAAAATACGTCAATCCGTCCGGCGTTATATAGAAAACTCCTGGCGGAGGGTATGTTTGGTCAAATGTAGGTCTCGGTTCCCCAAATAACTCGTCATTATCGCTATACAAATCATCATATCTCATATTATCCACTGCTAAACACGATTCAACTTGAGTTGGTTCCGTATCAAAATTGGCCAAAGGAATCAATACAGACGACTCCGCTTGAATCGCCGATTTTTCAAATAAATTATCGCACAATTCTTGTTGATCTAAACAAACGTCGTTTTCGTAAGCAGACGGGTATTGACCGTTCATCACTTCTGGTTGCATTGGATAATCGACATTTGGTTGCGCATAATTTTGTTCATTTTGATAGTATTGTTCGTAATTATTATAATTAACATACTGTTCGCGCATTCGGTTATTTTGCGAATAAGCCTGCTGTTGATAATGCTGGCCATACATGGCATTATAATATGCCAACTCTTGGTGGTATCTTTTGAGCGCTTCGTGGTAATCCCGTTGAGCCACTTCCATCTCAAACATCTTCCTGTGCTCCTCTTTACTAACTTTCAACCCATTGTTTTGACATTGGGATTGATTAGCAGCGGTCGAATTCAAACAACCCTTTTTGTTAAATCCTTCTTTAGATTCTCCGCTCCTTTTAACGCCTTTTCTTCTAATACCAAGAATACCAGCAATAGTATAATCTCTATCATCGGTACCTCGTTTTTCGAATGACACTGGAAGACCTTTAGCTCTGCGTTCTTCCACTTCTTTGGTTCGTCTGTCCGCTTCCTTTTCATCTTCATGTCGTTTTTGACGCTCTAATCGCGGAATTCTAAACACTTCTTTCAAATCTTTCCACGATAATATAAGTTTTTGCGCCATTAATGCGATACTAGGCTTAGGCTTTACTAATGTTTCTGCAGTTTCCGTTTTTAACTGATTAATTGCTGATTTAGGTTTTATAAGCAAAGATAATTTATTTTTCGATTCAACGACTTCCTTCACCAGCGAGTTCTCTTGTGAGCTATCTTTTGTGCTTATTATTTTAGGCTCTTTTTCTACTGTCTTGTCTGTTTCAGATATTTCTTGTTTAATGATATGAGTATTATCAGGTAAAACATTGTCAGAATTTAAATTACTCTCCACTAAACATTTTTCTAACTCAAGATTCACTTCAATGTTTGTGTCATTTTTAACGCCATCTAAATCAGTAGACGGAATGTCTACGGTTCCGTCACTGACGGCAACTTCTTTGACTTCATCGCTAATGTCATCTATTACTGTGTTTTCAGATTCTTTAATGCTATCTTCGGTTTGTTTTTCTGCCACACTATCGGTTAATTGAATTTGTTCAGTGCTATCGGGTAAGTTTGAGTCAACAGAGGAAACGGTAATTTGTGGATCACTGACTGATGTCTGTTGTGACCAACGCTCAACAACAGCATAAACTTTGCTGTCTGCGAGCATCGTTTTGTTAGGAATTGGTAAAATTTCAAGAACTTCAAGAATTTCGGATTTCAGGTCATTATCCTCAACCTCAGCCATCCAACTCCATATGAGCTGAAGACCGTGATAATCAAGAAGTAACCTAAGGTATGCGATCTCAATTGTTCCCTTAATGATGCTAATAAGCTTATGCCTGGAAGCGTTGTCTTCTGCGCGAACCATTAGTCTTGCAAGCATTAAAACTTGCTGCCTATTTCTTAAACCTCCGCCTTCCGATAATTTAGCGATTTCTTCTTCGAGCTATAAAATAAATTTTGCCAAATTAGAGAAAATGATTAATGATTATGTTTTGAAAAACACGCACAAAGCAGCCATTTTGTCTTTAATAAATTCTATAAAATGTTGAAACGTGATTCATTTTTGGGTGAGCTTCGCGTCTATTTAAATGCGATTTAATTTATGAAATAAAATTCTAAGTCAACAGCGTTTCCTTGTCTTAGTTTAAGTTTAACGAAATAAATTCCAAATAGTAGGCAATAATAAAATCCAATATTCGCACAAATAAAAAATGAAGCACAAGAGAGCTGCAAAAAAAGTTTGATTGAAGGGTATGAGTATAAAGACAAACGGCTGCTTTGCTTTTTAAATTTTTTTTTGTAAATTTCAAACTCTATGTAAACTTACCGCCAAATCTTCGAGAACATCCTCGTCATCCTCTTTCAATTTTTCGTCATACTCCACGTATTTAAGTTTTTGTTTTGGAGTAATTCTAGAACCATCAGTAAAAATATCAGTGGTATCGGTAGCGCCAATAAATCCGCGACAATTTCCTGCTTCACAATAACATTTTTGTGCTTCTTTTCTATATATATATATAGAAAAGAAATTCATGAACAGTTAATTTATTACTACAAATTTTAAACGTTATAATACCCGTAACGTTGAAACTGGTAGTCGAATGTTATTTCTTCTCCAGCCTGAACAAAGCGTTTCGTAAAGAAACCTATACGCAAATTTCCATTTACTGTCCACTAATTAAAAATATAATATCCAGTTATAGATTTTTTATATTATAGAATAAAACTAAAAATCTCATCTGACATGGAAGCAAGAAACGATAACTTACTTTTTGCGTCTCGCTATTAGGATCGCAACTATGATTTACAAATCTTGTAATATTCCCTTTCATGGTTGCATCAATAATTTCATCGCTCTTCAAAGCCATGAAATAGTGATGTTCATGTTTCTCCTTATCATATTTTTTCACTCTGTTATGAAAGTCAAGTGGATCGACAACTTCGCCAATATATTCCATAATAAAAGTATTTCTATTATAGCAACAATAAAACTTAATCATATGCCATATATAGGATATGTTTATTGATTCTCTTACGATTGCAATGGTTCTAACGCTCTCAAACCCCAACCTTTTTTAGACGTTTTAAAAGGCTCTACCTTTGCATTATGTCTCTAAAATTCGAGCAAACATTATAAACTTCATTAATATAAGCTTAGATAAAACAATATTACCTTTTGAAATCGTTTGTTTGCGCAATGTTCACCTAAAGAGCATCGCGAACCACTATATAATAAAATATTATTATACGAATGAATTTCAATACAAGCATATATACTGTATATATATATAGTTACCATTCAATCATAAGCATTCTGTTTAAGCAGTCGTCACCACAGCCTATAAATCCGCGTTGTCTTTCCTCTTTAGTCAATATACAGTCACACACCATTCTTCGCGTTTCTTTTTTACTTTTCGATTTTTTCCTTCATTCAAAAAATTTAAATAATAACGCACAGCTAATCAAAAGTTAAAAAAAATACCTTTCAAATAAATAAATATTATCGTCAATAGAATCAAAATGAGGCGGTGGTTCCAATTCTTTAGGTATAATGATTGGTTGAACCGCGTGTGCGTTCGATTTGTGATGTTCACTATTAAATCCGTGTCCCGATTCTAATTCACTGTTTCGCCTCCATCTAGACTTAACTTTTTCTGGTCGTGGACTGTCATCGCTGTCAGTCGCACTTTTATTCGATGGAGGAGTTAGCGATAAATTATTCGATTTGATGTGCACGTAATGAGATGGAGGTAATGGTGGCGTAAAACATTCCGAATTTGTCACATTTTTCCCATTTTCACTCATTTTACACTTATCCTGAGTTTGATCTTCAGATGAATTTTTGAACGAATCATTATCGGCAAAAAATTTCTTTTTTCGTTTACCTTTTTTCGCATCGATTTCCTTAATTTTTTCTTTTTTCGTTTTATCTTTCTTCGATTTTTTCTTTTTCTCTTTTTTAATACTTAAATCGTCATTTTGTTGCTGAATTGGTTCAGTGTGGTCGACAGCAACTACAGTCTCATCATTTTCTCTCGGTTTAACGACACTCGCTTTTTCCTGCTCTCGGCGTTCTTCGAGACACTTTAATCTACTGCTTCTCCTTCGACTTAAATCGTCTTCTAAAAACATTTGCGGCGGTAATGCAGGCGTTTTGTCTTTTTTAGTGGAACCGGCAGGTCTGCCGCGCCTTTTAGTTTGTTTGCTAGATTTACAACTATGTGTTGTGGAAGAATTCGGTGAAACAGAGGAATGATCGCACAATGTGTCATTCAAATCATGTAAACTATTTTCACTTTGAGAGCCTGACAATGTCTCTACATTCGCCGTTTTATCGTATTTCGAATCGATAGAATTTTCTTCCGAATTTACTATAAAATCATTATCGTTATTTAAATTCTCTTCCTGGCCGTTGTTTTGTTCACTATTCAAAATTCTGAATTTACCGAATTTTTTCTTAGTAAGAAATGAATTACTGAGAGACGAAGCATTTGTTCTGTCAGAGAGTTGACTGGTTAGAGAGGCATTGGCATCGTTCGCAACACTATTGGTGGCAACACATTGAGTGATGAAGCTCTGCACAACACTCATAGCCGTATTATTACTCACTTTATTAGGCGTTGCCTGCGTTTGAGACTGCGATGACTGCTGCGATGAACTCGAGCTCAAACTTGAATTTTCGCCTTCATATACAATTGATGACACGAAACCCGAACAAGAATTTGCCGCACTTTCGGTCACAATATCCGATTCACAACATTCTTCGTCGTCACAAACACTGTTATTATCATTATTATTATTGCTTCCATTTTCGTTTGTCCGCACAACTGATTCGTCGTTCACTACATTATCATAAATAACGTGCTCTTCCGATATAACCATTTCCTGAGCGATCTCTTCGGTAATAACGAGATTATCGGTAAAATTAGACGAAACACAGTCATTAAATATAGCATTTTTATGCGTATCACTATTAGTCTGTTGAACACTATGTTTGGCGCAATCAAAATGAACTAATTCTTCGTTTAAATAAATATTACCATTTGTCATAGTTTTCGCATGCGACGAATCCGAAGAGTTTTCATTGCAGACACCATTTTGCGTGGAATCGCAATCGGTATCCATTTTGGTGTGAATTTGCTTGAGTTTGACGTGACAAACGTTTTGGTCATCGAGTCCTATAGTGTTAATGGCGTTCCTGTTAAAAAACCATTTCAATGAAAAATTTACGTTAACTTATAGGTAAATAAAATAAATAAATAATAGCCTAAAAAAGCGCGTAAATAATGGCTGCGTTTACGATAAAATATGATCCTATATTAAACAAAACACGAAATGCCTGTCTCTCTCTCTCACTATCACTGTTATATTCAACGCACATAACGTTATATAAGTGCTCTTCACTGCTATCACTGTAGAGCTCATCCAAACTATAAATCCTAAATAATGAACGATTGCGCACCGAAAATCATATATTTAACGATAAAGTCTCGACAACAGTCATAAATCGTATGATTTACGATCATTTTGGTAATAATTACTAAATGAAATGATAGTCGTGAGCGCAGTATATTTTCAATACTATTCAAATATCGCTATGAGATCGCCATTTGCTTCAAACGTTTGTCTGATGTTATGTTGTTTTCTGTGCCGCATATTCATTAGAAACTAAAATAACAAAAAATCTATTTCATACGAATAGTATTAATACCTAACGCCAACAACATCGTCCGATTCTTCCGTACAATCACCCATTACTGTGTTAATAATCGCGTCATCGTTGTATACATCATAAAATAATTGTTTATGAAATTTAATAATTATCGGAACATATTAAAAATATATAGTCTATGCGTTCAACGTTCACATCATTGCCATTACGTTTGTACGAATCCTTTTAAAGCAAAACTAACGTACGTATATCGATATATCGTACCGTATATACAGTATACAGTATGCTCGCTCGTCAACCGTAGTGTATATAACCGCTTATATTATACTGTATATACGAAGACAAAGAACCAAACATCCATACAACCGTTAGATGGCAACCGAAGCAACTTTCATATCGATCTATTGAATGGCGTAAACCATTGGGAAACTACAGCACAGCTGCACAATATATCGATTATTGTTTAACCAAATTTTTCCATTCACTATATGGTTGCGTTTAACCGTTAATTGCGAGTTTTTCATTACAATTATTTATAGTATTATACAATATTGTAGAAGAAATAAACTTTTGGAAAAGCACACCATATTCTACATTTAAACACCGATTATTAATTGTTAGCAATTTATTTTTTACATAAACAAACAATTGGGCAAACATGCATGCAATCCTCCAAATAATTTAATTTTTTATAAAAAAAATTGAACTTAAATAGTAGAGCTTAATAGTGCCAATATTTCACTGATTGTTAGCTGAGATTTTAAAATATTTTAGCGCTTTCGTAATATTATTTTACGTATTAAATTCTACATGAACAGTAATTCTCGATAATCACTCGATACGTCCAAACGTTTAATCAAACAAATAAATGTTATTTAAGAAACAGATTTCAAATTATGAAATTTATAATATACTACACGTGATCAGATTGTGGCAAACGTTTATTAAAGAACTATTAATCTGAACAATATTTGGAAAAGAAAACAAGTTTTGTTTAATAAGCTTAAAGAGTTGTTGACCGAAAATGATTCAGTCAACCTATAACTCATAATTAACGTTTTTCCCATTTAAGACGTTTACAGACTTCGTTAATTTTTGCTATGATTTCTGTTAACTGCTATTCAATGAGATGCTTTAATGATTACGAAAACATTCGGATTATAAAAAAATTATAAATTTCGTAGTTTTATTTTGAAAAAATTAATGACGCAATAACTTATTAGAATTGCATTGTTTTAGGTCTAAAATAGACAATCAGATACGGCTAATGCTAAAAATAGATTTAACGCGTACTATAACCACATTTAAATGCTCCACAAAGTTCTTAAAAATTGGAAATAAAAGTTTTAATTAATACACACACACAAACATTGTACATTGTAACGGTGTTAATTCGAGATATAATTCACTTTTCAAAATTTCACTTTTATTGGATTATAAGAACAAATTATACATAAAGTAACGATTTTAAATTGTGTCAAATAATAGCTAATTAGGTTATAATGCACATATAGTAGTATTTATATGTATAAATTTAATTAACATGAATACACATCACGTAATAATTTTTAAACATTATTTTGTTAGTTTTACGGTGTTATACATTGAAATTTTCTTTCGAAACGAAATAATAAAGCAAATAATTAACATTTAAATGCTAATAATTAGATAACATGAAATGTTATACAAAAATTTTCTACTGCATGTAATTTACAGTAAATTTATATATATTTATATTACGATTTGGAATTATTTATAAGACTTTATTAAATTTTCACGATATTATGTCTGTAATGTATTTTAATGCTTTAAACGGTGAGATTAAATGATTTTTGTGTCAAAAAATTGTCTTAATAATGATGATTACGAGTCAAAATACATGCTAATTACACACGTATTAAGTTTAAAGCAAATTTTAGTTGATATATACTTTGCAAAAATGTTTAGCAAAATAGTTAAAAGTTTGAATATGCTACACAACACAACAATAATAGCCAACACCTAAATTAATCAATACTAAATAATTGGGTACCGTATCAACAAATATATACTTTACGTTCAGTTAAGCAAAGAGAGTTTTACCACTACTCCACGCATAACTCAGAATAATTCTATTTTAATCAATACTTAAAAATAAAACGATAATTGTGGAGCAAAGAAAAATTAAAAACAAAATTCGTTATTTAGTTATATATTAAGGAGAAAAGAGTATATACTGTATGTTTAATGTATTGGGCTTGAATCAGCTCAGCTCACAATCGATTAATCCTAACTTAATATAAGATAGAGACTGTGGTGAATAGCACCGCAATATTGTGAGCAATATTTCTAATGTTTAGATTGATTCTCTAAACTGTTATATATTGAAAAAAGAACTTAAAAACAAAATATAAGTTGAATCTAATTGGTGTTAATAATCAAGCGGTCACTGTTTCTACTATTGTTTTTTTAATTATTTCACCAAAATTATCACTAACTTCATCGGGTTTTATTGGTTGCTGTTCAGTTTGCTGGTGATCCACGTTTTGATCTGTATCTGAACAATCAGATGATACAAATGCCGAGTTATCGCCATTTTGGACATTATTCGAGCAATTCCTTAGTGAATCAATAGTAAGCGAAACGGGTGTCACTCTATTGTCTTTAGTGCTATTGGCGGCTGACAAAAGTCCATTAAGGCTCTCAACAGCGGAAGAAGAAGCAATAGAGAGACTTAAATCCGTGTATTGCTGCTCATCTTCATTATTATTAACGTTATTACTACTATTACTATTAATATTATTAGTATTATTATTACCAGTATTATTATTATTCACAGTAATAAATCTATTGGGTTGTGAAGTATTACTTATA
This sequence comes from Phthiracarus laevigatus, assembly GCA_034700185.1. Taxonomy (NCBI): domain Eukaryota; kingdom Metazoa; phylum Arthropoda; class Arachnida; order Sarcoptiformes; family Phthiracaridae; genus Phthiracarus; species Phthiracarus laevigatus. Next base: position 24,715 of record JAQIXJ010000562.1, read on the forward strand.
TTCGGGCCACCATTTTGACAATTTTGTGCATTTGACCCAGAATTTGATATTATATAATGTCTTTGATATAATTCAGAATAATTGTATAATTGTGGATGAATTACGTATTGAGTAGAAAATTGCGATTGATTTGCTGATATTGACGAATTGAATTGATTGGCGACGTTTGGTGTGAATGCAATAAAAGTGTTATTATGACTATTCACTACATTAGTAGTGCTAACTCCTGAGTTTGCGCTTATAGTTGGAAATGGAGGCAAAGAAGCGGAGGAAGAAGATATAGCGCTCGACGACACTGCTAATGGTGTAAGCAAAGTGTGTGTGTGTTGTGCATACTTAAAATTAGTTTCTGGATTTAACGAATCAGAGTCGTAATCGTCACTCGTATAATCAGAATTTTCCGAATACGAACTGTCATCGGGACTAAATGGAGACGTGTACATATCTAGTTGTGTCGAGTTTGAAGGCTCTGAGTTTAAATTAATAGCATCCGAACGTCCAACTATCGAACTTGAATGACCAATCGATGGCAGAAAATTATTAGTGGTTTGAGAATTGGCACAACTAATGCTACTCAACATATGATGATTGTTGGCATAGCTGGTAGAACTTACAAAATTATCTGATGAATTAATGGAATTAAGAAGAGTTTCTTGTTCGCGAGCCTGTTTTTTATAAATCAAACAAATGAATTGTTATAATAATTACTAATGAAAATTAAGGTAAACAAATAAACCATTAAATACCTGTTTCTTTTCAAGTTCTATTCGCATTAATGTATGAATAAAATGAGTTCTAACTCTTAATGGATTAAACTCTATTCTACCGGACAAATTACTGCAACCGTCGCGCGTACATCCGCACGGAAACGAGAGTCTGTCCACTTGACACTTAATGCCCGCGAGACTGCACGCACACGTTTCGGGGTCACAATAGATCCTACACTCACAGCCACAAAACTCGCGCGACGTTCTAATAACACGACAGTCCTCTTTCTCGATCGTTTCAATCTTCCGTACACCCGATGCCCGCAACAAAGCGCGTCGCTGTCGTATAGGAACGGGCTGTAAAAAATAGCAACTGTCCGCTTCTAACTCAGAGTCAGATATATCACTCAAATCATCGTAGGATTCGTCTTCAGATTCAGAAGTTGATGCCGGATTAATTAAATGATTTTGATTGATTTTGGCGAAACGCCGTTGCCTTAACAAAATCTCTTTATGAACGCGTTTCTTCTCTTCGGCGTGTCCTTCGAGCGTAAAACTTTTGATTTGGCAGTGTTGTGTGTCCATACCTAATGTTGATCCACCCTGACTCGGGACACACGTAAATCCTTGAGATCGTGGGAAATAATAAACAGTAACGCCATCAAACATAACCGATTTTTTCAGATTTTGTTTCCCTGGTTTTTTCAATAAACCCTGTATTTCTATGTCAGCTTCGGATGAGTCGGCACTACCGTTGCCCATAATTGATGAAGAAGTAGTTGGCGCGTCGGCGCTAACATTGCTTGAAATGCTTGCACTAATGCTCGAATTACTGGCTTCATCGCCATATTCTATATTATTGTTAATATTGGCGCTAATTTCGTCATTATCCAAAACATTAATAGATTCTACAATATCAGAACTATTTTGTATGCAAATGTCAACATTTTGTTCATTTGATGTCTCATTATTTGCTAATATATTACTACTAAGTATTTGGTCATTATCTGTAGATTCAGTTACACATTGTTGAGTAACACAATTATCAACCACACCGTCAGATTCGTCCAGCTCTTCATTCGCAGTTAAATCGCATTGTGGCACATAATCATTACTGTTGCTTATTATAACCTCCTCTTCTTGCGGATATAACTGTTCATTTTCATTATCGTCATCGAGTAATGATTGTTGAGGTTCGCATTCGCAATCATTACTAACAACGATTTGAGTGGATGTTTGACAATTGTCACTACAACTCACTTTCTCGTCATCATCGGCATCATTGCCATTGTCATGATTGGCGCCATTATCGGCCACTCCTTCAATAGCATCGCTATCGACATCGTCATCATTGCCGTCCACATCCACATCACGCACACCATCCGCACTGACACATCCATCCACATCCGCATCCACATCGGCATCAACTTCGACGTCACAGTAAGAAGTGGCGACAATAACCTCACAACAAGTGTCATTAACATCACTGGAAGCAACGATGTCTGCGTTACAACTGCTACTGATTCCAGAACTGCTTATTTCGCTATTAATCGAATCACAAACAAATACGTTTTCCAATATATTGTTGTCATTGTCATTATCATCGATTGCGTCATTATCTTCGCATTGTCCTGATTGGCAAACATCGTTAGAATTGCAGGAATCACTGCTTGAATGGTCAGTTCGCGCCAATTTTTCTAATGGTTCTTCACTGGAATTGATGCCACTGTCATCGAAATTGTCGTCATTTTGGGTGATATTATTATTTTTATAATTACTACTATCAGGTCTTAAATTATCTCCAGTTTCGTCGTACAATTCATCCCATTTTCGTTTATTTGGCATCTATTTATCGCCGATTTATTAATGCGTTTCAATTATTAGTTAAAAAATACGTATTAAAACATTAGAAATATAAAAACTCGTTAAAAATAAATATATTAACTTAAAAATAATAATAGTATGGATGCAATTTAAATATAATAGGATCGCAAATCTAATTATGTTCACATTAAATACAATGTTAACCTATATTTTCAGTTTTAAATCTACGAAATCTGTTTTTTCTTCAGTATAATAACAAGTATGCCAATATATTATACGTTTACTAACCTTTTATAATCCAACAAAATCCAAATAATTATAATGAATTGAATGGAAAAACTAATCGTAATCGAAATAAATAATGTGGTAAAACATTAATATAAAAAAACACTAAACAAACAATTAAACGGTAAACATATCAACGATAGTTCATAATGAATGTTTCACTGTTCACAACGATTTCCTCCATATTAGTTCACTATATATTGGTGTTAGAGTGCGAGTGTACAGTATATGGTATGCGTTATGTCGTATATACTGTATACAGTATATGCGTGTGTATGTACTGTGTATGTATGCTCTATACTGTGCAGCACTGTATGCTGTATACTGAATACTATTTATATAAGTATTAGTAATTCGTATTCGCCAACAACTACTAATTTTCGCACTACACTAACGCCACACCATTCACGTTCACTACGTTTGGAAACGCACTGAAACTAACGTTCCCCTAAAACATTGTATTACCTACAGTATACTACGTATACGTCTACCGTTTATTTATTATTAAAACTTATTTAACAATAATTAATCATTTCATATTTAATATCAATATTATTAATTATTACATTCCATTCAAACTAATAAATGATAATCTATTCTAATATGATATATTAGTATTCTATAATAATGAGATGGATATTAAAAAATGATTATTACTGACGGCATAGAAGTATTATAGATTAGAATGATATCATAGCATTCAATACCATTCGATATTCAAAATTAGTAATGAAAAATTAATAACCGTTTATATGTTAAAATAGTCCAGTAATGATTACTTTAACTATAAAACTAAGCTTTTATTTATCTTGATATAAACTTATTTGCGATTATATCGAATATGTTTCGACTGTTTCCGATTAGATCCGATCCATTATCAAACCGTTATATAGATTTAGGACATTTTAAATCTTTATTCCAATAATTATTTATGATTTCAAATGGTTTTTGTATTATGATTACGGTTATCGGGAAATTTCCTTGAATTGGTTGGGTCTTTCATTTTTATACATGCCATGAAATAAAACATTAGTTTTGCAAGTTTTATGTAATTTTATTATTGCTTACGTCGTAATTTGGGAAATTAGAACATCTATAAAGTTTCCGTTTTCGCTATACACACGTACTGTATTTACGAGCAAATAATCTAAGTAACTATAAATTTTATTTTAACACCGAAATATTTAAATAAATTTAAATGAACAAAAATGTTAAAAGAAATAAAAATAATGTTTATATAGAACTGTCGGGCTTCTGAATTTTATAATGCTATTGTTGCCGACCTTGTTCTATACATTATCCATAATCGATTAAGTTTTGTTCTCGATTTCGTTGTTATATTTTTAAGCACGTGAAAAATTTCCCATTATATTATCAGATTTACATTTGGTGTGTGCTTTAAACGATCTTACTAGGGTGTCGAAATTGTCAGAGTAATTTTGTGTAAAGATTCAAAAAGTTTATAGAATGTTGATTAAAATTGAAATTAACCAAAGTTATACCAAACGAACCTCGTTAAGAGTTCAAACCCTAAAACCGGACCTAATTAATAATGATGACAGATAGCTTAAGCTCAAGTAAGCTAGCTTAAGCTTAATCTAAGCTCACAGAAAAGATTTAGTTTAATTCTAAAGGTAGAAGCTGACCATCTTAGGAGCTTAGATTATCAAACTTAGAGCATTAACCAACGAGCTTCTTGAGCTTATGTCAATAACTACAGCTGAATATAAACAAACATTGTCCTAAACTTTTCCTAATTTCGTATTAGTATTGCATACATCAAATAAATATTTTTACATTTGAAAAACTAAAAAAAACTTCTCTTAATTGCAAGTTTTTTGAGTTAAAGTAAGCGAAATTTTACTATGAAATTGTTAGGACTTAAAATTTTGAAGATGTAAAAACATATTATTAACTCATAATATTGATTTTTAAAAAATTTGTAACAGCCAAGCTCAAGTCCATTCTTAAATAAGTAAGCTCAAGCTCAGGAGTATATTTTATTTTGAAGCTCAGCTCAATTCCTTCCAGTTTTGAGCTTAAGCTCATTAAGATCAAGCTCAGAAAAAATGGGCTTTATGCCATCATTAATATTTAAAATATCCCTCAAGTATTATTATAAGTAAAAACACCGAGGAGCACGTATTTTAAACTGATTAAATCTAATTAGATAATTAGAATTTAATTTTTCGTTCAATAATTATCCACATTCAACTCACATTGATTAAAACAAAAGATGCTATTAAATTTTGGATGTTTGTTCATCCATAGACAAATTTATTATAATAAAGAGATTTTTACATATTTTATTCTAACCCAAGAATTTTTTAGCTCCCTTTGAAAAAGTCAGCTGTTGGATTTGACATGCATGTCCGTTTGTCTATGTAGAAAAAATGTGCACTTTTTTAATCTGACTTTGCAGAAGCAGATAATATTGATTTGGGTCAGTCCGTCCGTGACTCTTTATATTAATTAAAGGATTTTATTCTTAATGTTAATAAAGGGAAATTATCTGTTTTCTTATATTAATTAATGGTCTTGAACAGATTTTTTATTTTAATAAAGGGAAGTTTTGGTGATAATAGATATTAGTGTGGTCAAAAAGACAAAAAGTAAGGTCAAAATGTGCATAAAATAGTCAAAAATGGCCATATTTGTGGTCGGGAGATCCCGTTTTTATATTAATTAAGAGGTTTTATTAAGTTAGCAGTAAAATCGGACAATAAATCGTCAAAATCTGGTAAAAAATGCTATTAGGTAAAAACCAAATTATTGGCGGTAGATACAATTTTTTAGAAACATTATGGGCAAAAACGGTCAAAATAGAGCAAAAATATCCCAAAATCTGAAAGGGATATTCCGTTTTAATAGTGATAATTAGGGCAATAATGATCAAAATCGGGACAAAATAGTCAAAATTCTTGGCGAAAGCTTCCAAAATTAAAAGCAAAAAAATTAACTTAATTAAAATAATATAAACTAATGGGATCGAGAGACCATAGAATAACTTAAAATAACTTTACAAAGTCAGATATAATGACAGCATTTATCTTGTTTTGATTTTTTATATTTTTTAATTCTTTATATTAATAAAGGTAATTTTTGGTACGAAAGGAGGTTTTTTCAAATTATTTTTATTTTTTCAATTTTTTTCACTTTTTATTTCTTTATATTAATAATGGGATTTTTGTACGATATTTTTGGTGGCTTTTTTAATTTTTTTAAATTGTTTATCATTTTTATTTATCTGACTTTGACAGATATATGGATTTGGGTCTGTCTGTCTGTCTGTCCGTCCGTCCGTCCGTCCGTCTGTCCGCACTCTTATTCTAATTAAGGGATTTTGATCTTTACTTTAATAAAGGGATTTTTCCAAACTCTTATTCTAATTAAGGGATTTATCGCATTCTTATGTTAAAAAAGGGATTTTGATCGGTTTCTTATGTTAATTAAGGGATTTTCACAACTTCTAATTCTAATTAAGGGATTTTACCAAATTCTTATTCTAATTAAGGGAATTTAACGATTTCATATGTTAAT